>MU394052.1:227386-521443 GCA_022578605.1 Camillea tinctor
GCCCCCCCCCCCCCCCCCCCCCCCCCCCCCCCCCCCCCCCCCCCCCCCCCGCCCCCCCCCCCCCCCCCCCCCTCCCTCCTAGCCTTGCCTTCTTTGATACTTGACGGTGAGGACCCCTGAAGTCGGCATCTACACTAGGTAGACCTTCTAGACCGTCTCTCTCCTATGAAGAGCATATGCATCAGCACTTCAGTAACAAGTTTTTTCCCCTTTCGCATAAGCGCACATCCCTCTACACCCCTTAAAACATTATTAGTAAGTGGGGAACTTCCTGGACACGGTCTAAAATCCGATATATCTTCTGGCCTTCTACTACCATAAACATCAAATTTCCAGAATGTTTCCGTTTTCGTAATTCTTCTCCACATGTACCGGCAAAACCGTTAGGCTGCCACACCAGTCGCCTCGAGATCTTGGCTGATAATCAGACGAGATCCGTGAGGGCAAAAAAAAGTGCATTGTCTCTACCGTACCCCTTCGCTACCTAGGGATCTAAGTAGTATGTCGGGAGATATGTCGGTGTCGTATTACATACACCACCTTACATGCGAATGAAGTGATGTACATACCATCTCTAACTGCTATGAACCCTGAAAATTGAGATTAACTGACCTGACAATGACATGAGTAACATCGTTTTTGCTGACATCGAGACCGGTAAACAGACACCTATCATGATGGAAAAATTTTCTCTCTTCCGCCGTCCCTAGCTCCAACTCAGCTCACAATTACCAGAGCCCTGGTAGTTGAACGACGCCATATTTACCATCTTCGAATTTAAGACCTGTCATGTTCCATGTCGTCAGGGACTAGCTACCCCTGCTCGACCTTGCAGACCAAGCCTCGTAGTTCCGGGGAAGATTTCCGTCCTTGCATATTTGGCATCGGTTGGCGCTTGGGCGTTCATTCTTTCGGTTCTGTAATGAATTGAATAGGAACGAAAAATTTTATTCAGGCCCTTCCATGTCAATAATCTTACCGTTTTCGAGGTTGTCAAAGTCCTAGCGTGTAGGATCACTTATTGATAAACAGGGAGCCATGTTCGGGATGATAAAAGAGAAATTCTGTTGGTATCTGGTCAGCACATGAGTGGTAGGCGATATCCGGAAGAGGCTCCGGAGGGTCAGAATCAAGGCTTCTGGAATTCTGATGAAGATGGTAATTGAGATTAGTTTCTCTGACAACGGTACTACCGCCCACACGAGTTGCAATTAGCCTTCGGCATATTACCCGGCTTCTCAGGGGGGGTTCTTCGTCCTCGAGGACGATAGCTATAGCTACCTACAGCTACAGCTACACTACGACACTAGTTGCCGGCTGGCTTGACCTAAGTTGCACTTGGCATAGAGCTTTGATATGCTTAACACACGATATGTTGGCCGTTTATGATACGTTCGCTTGGACGTCATCTCTCCCTGACACGGAACCGGAGTCAAACAGACGCGTCAAACAAGTCCTGGCACTATGAATAGAGTCGCAGACCTCCGTGCGTAGACCTCGGGCCCCATAGTCTGTTCTAGGCACATACATATCGCATGGATGGCGACATCAGGCCAAATCTCGGACGACGCAGCTTCGCTTCGCAGAAATCGCTGATGATGAAGTCATACCAATCAAGTTTTTTATCGGGCCTGTGTGGTCGGTTACTCCTCAGGCCACTGCGGACAAACATCATAATCAGCGTCATTTTACCATCTCTCTTACCTCTCGGTCGAGATGGTCTTAGGGTCATTGTGTGCAGTAGTGAGGTGTAGTGTCGTGTGTAGTGTAGTGTACAAGCTAACAGCTCTCACACATACATACAACACCCATGCATGTACATGGACTACATACACACACATTCACACATGCTCACAGTAGTATCCCGAGACCCGTCGAGCGGGTTTCAGTATTCCTCCTTCGGGGGGTTTTTCGCTCATAGTCTGATCCCACGTGGCATTTTTGGTAGCGATCACCTAGGACGATCACGTCTAGACTAAACGACACATTGCCGAGTTATGCACGGGAATCTTGTGCCCATGGATATTTCTTAAGAAAAAAAAAACAAGCTGACCTACGTACACAACAATAATACATAGGCCGGCATATGGCCCCGGAAGTGCAATTATTGGTCACTAAGTACGGCCCCAGCCTCTGTTTCTTGCCTTTGCCCCGGTTTGGAAGTAGAACGATCCGGTGATGGGGAAAGCTCAGTGGCTATTGACTTCTAGTATATCGTAAAAGAAATAAAATAATAATAAAATAATAAATCAATACTAAAAAAATTAAAAAAATTAAAAAAAGCAGGTTGGTGGTTGGTTGGTTGCATGACAATTTTTCATAGGCTCCCTCTCTAGTAACAAATCCTCCTTTCCACCCCCTCCAAAGGTGTATGCAGGAAGACACCGCTCAATCCTCCACGTGTTCTCTTCAAACCTTAGTGTAGTTAGCCTAAGCTTTCATGTGATGTAGTGACGAGAACTGGAAGTCGGAGTTGGGATTCGTAAGCATTTGCACTTTGATCGTCTCCAGAAAACCCCATACCAGCAACAAGACTAATGAGACCTCAGGATAGGACAATACTTTGAACCCTACTTACACTACCTACGCATGTACATACATACATGCATACACACACACACACACACACACACACACATATATATATATATATATACATACATATATACGTAGATTTATAACGTAGGACACCTCACCTGAGAATATCTCTCCCTAAAGAGGGAGGTGGTTATCATGCACATGCGAGTTGCTGCAGACAGGACACAAATAGACACAAATCATACTCAAACATGTACTTTGTGGGATTTCACATATTCCAAGTTCGCAGCCTCGTGTGTGGAAAGGAGAGAGGGAGAGAGGTTTTTTTGTTCAAAGAGTGTGTGGCAGAGATGATGGAATGCCGATTGGGTGTAAGTGGGTTTGCTGCAGGATGTAGTAGGTACTATGTAGGTAGGTTATATGGATATGGAATATAGGTTGTAGGTAGGTTGTTTACATGTAAATATAGGTTATGGGAGAGCTAAGCCACTCAAAATTACTGCAGTACTTTTTGGATGGATAGATACTTCGTTGATAGACAGACTTTAGGTTTAGGTTATGTACTTCTTGCCTAAATACGTAACGGTAGGTAAGGTAAGGTAGGTAAGGTAAGGTAGGCAAGGTAGGCTCCAAGTTGCACCTTGGGGCAAGGTGACAAGATTAGGTAGGAAGGATGGACAGCTGCTTTTTTTGCTTTCCAAGCCACAGCTGTTGTCTAACCATGTACAACTAGAGCTGATAGATAACCCCACCAGCCGCAACGTCAGTGGTTCTAATCAGTGGTTCTTAATCGCCCCCACAACTACGTTATCCCTCCAACCACCAACCTGCAACGACCAACTGTATCTGCGTATCTCCTTACCTGAACCGTAGCTCTCCAGCTCAACAATAATACACAACGAACACAGTGAAAGCCTCGTCTCGACCCAGCTAATCCCATCCCGCTTCGAGTCACATCGAAGCTCAGCCGCCTACAACCACACCTATAATCGAAAAAAAGCATTGGGCACATCCGAAAGGGGTGTCCGAATTCATTCTCGTATCCCTCATTGCCACCCTCATCTCCGTTAGCCCCCTCACCCCTTCCATTCGAATCGATTCGGAGCAGTAGCCTCGTCTCGTCTCGTCTCATATCGTTCTCAAACCATGTCTATCATCCAGCAGCACACCTCCGCCACCCTCAGCGATGCCTGGCGAACGATCAACATCGATGCTCTAGACCCCGACTCGTCCCAGAACTTCGACATCTCCACCCTGCACCCGCCGCTGCCTGAGATCAGCGAGGCTGAGGTCCGACAGCTCAACGGCCAGGTCCGGCAGCTGCTCCGTGGAGGTGACGCGGAGGGGGCGTTGAGGGGCTGCCTCGAGAGCGCTGTGTACAATGGCAGCGATGCAGCGAAGGTATGTCACAATATCAAGGAGATGGGTTTATTTCTAGTTCCAGTCTTTTGCCTGCCTATAGGATAAGAGGATAGCCGTATGTAAAGTTAGGAAAAGGGGGGTGTGGGGTTAAAGGAGGGGGCTAAAGGGGAGGGAGTTAATATCGAAAAGGGGGAAGGGAGGGAGGGAGGCCTTAGGATGAACCAGACAATTCTATGCTCAGTATGCTAACGAGACGGTGTGTTTCTCGCACAACAACAGGACGCACATCTCCAGACCGTCATCGAGGTCCTGCAGTCTATCAAGGCTAGCGAGATGACGCCCATGCTCCAGCGGATTCACCAGTCCCAGGGCGGTGGCGAGCTTCTCGACGCGTTGATGAAGTACCTGTGCGTATACAGCTCCCCAACTTACTCCCGCCCCCCTTTAACTATTTCAACTTGAGGTAGATCACGTGCTAATGTACTCCGGGGGAGCAGATATAAAGGTATGTCAGGTGGTGCGGCTGCCGGCGGTGCGCGGACGCCGACGCGGAGTCTGACGCCGCAGGCCACGGGGGGTTTCAGCCAGATCGGTGGCCGGCCGGGCGCGGCTAATGAGTCGACCGGCGCGGCTATGAGCGTGCTGCTCAGCTGGCATGAGAAGGTCATCGATGTTGCGGGCTTGGGTTGCATAACGAGGTGCATGACGGACTCGCGCAGGGTATAGAATTAGTACTTGGTAGTGATGGTGATAGATCACTCATGGAAGACTACCTATATGGAAATACTTGTCAAATAAGCTATAAGTTATGTGCTTGCCTAGATACAACGAATAAATATCTTATGACCAATGCCTTCCTATTACCTATCATTAGCATTTGTGACTTAACCTAGGGAACAACAGGGAGAGAAAGGGGGAGAGGAATTGGGAAATGTACTATATTGAAGTAGAGCAGGCCTGGAGATCCTGCCTTTGGTAATACAACCAACTTCAACTCAATGTACGTTGCCCAATAGGTTCCTTCTAGAATAGCCTCTCAAGCATCTATCCAAGATACTGAAATCTGAATACCTTGGTAAAACCTCTATCTATGTCAACTTTTCTTTTAGATATAGTAAGGTTGGCCCAGGGATTGCTTTGTCGGTTGTAGTAAAGCACTCGTAGTAAACGTTCTTTTCCCCTATCCTACCTAGGCCTGTACAAGGGAGCTGCTATAGCTGCCGTACTCGACATCAACACATGTGCCGTCGAGTCTACATAGGTACATGCGCATTGCTACAAGCCATGGAAGTTTATGCCTATTTCAAAATAAACAGCACTAGGTAGGTACTTAGGTAGTATTTAGGAAAGTTCACTCCTTCTCGTCTTTCTCCTTCACCTCCTTCACCCTCTCCACCCTCTTCACCCTCTTCACCTTTCCCAACAAATAACATCTTCAAGGCAACATCAATACAAACCACACATACCCAGCCTAAGGCTCCCTTACCTTTCTTTTGAGCAACCATATCACTTCTTCTTTTCTCCTCTCTTGCAAGCATCGATATAGATTCATTCTATATAAACCACCTACGTGTCGCCTAACGAATAGGCACCCCAACGTCGCGATGGTATCTTACTGCAAGCCCTGTAATAGGGAGTTTACCAGCGAGCAAGGCTTGAAGGACCATATGGCGAACAGCTACCGTCATGTCATCCCCTACTGTGTAAAATGTGATGCCCGTTTTCAAGACCCTCAAGGACTAACCCAACATCTTAAAGAACATCATCTTACTTGTATGTTCTGCGGTCAAGATGTCAGAAAGGCTGAGTATAAGATTCATCTAGCACAGCAACACAAACAACACAGACAACCACAGCACCACGAACAACCACAGCACCGCGAACAACCACAGCAAAATAAACAGGTGAGAGAAAACAAGAACCAACCTCGGTGATTTAACAGTGGATTGGGCTGACAATCAACGTTTGTATTTCTAGGAAACTAAACACGCCTGCACATTTGGATCCTGCACTTCTCGGGGCTTCACGCCTTCGCAGCTGGAAGCACACATGAAGACCGCACACCGATACTGCTCTAAGTGCAAAGCTACCTTCGCGTTTCCAGAGGACCTCAAATACCACATAGAAACAAGCACGCATCATTTCTATTGCTCTCAGTGCTGCGTCGAGTTCCCTTCTGTAACAGAACTCGTCCAGCACCACAAGGAGAGTCATTACTTCTGCAGAAAATGTTATAAATGCTTCTTCATCCACAAGGACTATAAGAAACATCTGGCTACCAGCGCCCAGCATCATTTCTGCTACAAATGTACGAAAGAGTTTGAGAGTGCTGCCGCACTGACAGAACACTACCGCACACCTAAATCTTGGGCGTCAGGAGTATCGCACTACTACTGCACCCCGTGCTGTTCTAATTTTGATGAGAGTGAAGACCTGAAGCTTCACTATCTTCGATCCAACGCTCACCATTATTGTTACAAATGTAACCGGCGTTTCCCATCACAAGCAGAAATGCATTCTCATTTCTCTAAAGGACTAGCCGACCACCACTATTGTGATGGCTGTAAGATTGTCTTCAAGTCTCGAGAAGAGCACGTGGGACACGTCAAACAGGACCCTTTTCAACATCACTATTGCAGTCTATGTTCGGTTATTTGTCCTTCGGCTGACTCCTTGGTCACTCACAAATTGCAAACACCTGCTCATCACTATTGTGTAGAGTGCGCATTGGATTTCCCCAACGTCGTGTCTCTAATAGAACATCTGAAGAGACTGCATTACTACTGCCAAAACTGTGACGAGTCCTTCAAAACCTACCAAGGGATGGTGCTACACATGACAACAACTGAAGACCATTATTTCTGTAAGGAGTGCAAGGTAGAATTCCCCACCGAGTCTTCCTTCAATACACACCTAGAAACCACACATTATTATAGCTATCGCTGCGAGAAGCGAAAACAGACCGAACACAACTACTGCTACCGCTGTGATGTGAAGTTTCCGGAGGTTGAAACGTTGAACCTGCACCTCGAGACAAAACACAACCACTGTGTACCATGCCACGAGGTTTTCGACACAGAAGGTGATCTTCGAGCCCACAAACTCGCTAGCAATGCGCACCACTACTGCGAGGAGTGCAACCATGACTTTACCGAAGCTGAGTCGCTGAGCGTCCACCGGCAGGCGAAACACAACTACTGTGAGACAAGTGACGAGTCAAGTACCGACACGGTAATAGCCTGTAAAATAGAGGGCCTAACCTGCCGTTACTACTGCACATTGTGTAGGACCGAGCATGTGGATTCCGAGTCTCTCACTCTTCACCAGAAGACGCAGCACGGCGATGGAGGGCTCGAGGCGGGCTCACCGGACGAGCCACGCCCCAAAGAGCAAGCTATAACCGCGGATGAGCTCGAGGCGGCCCATGCCCTGGAACAGGCTCGTCACAACAGCATCGACGGAGAGAGCACCGGGATGCAGAAAACCACAGCGAAGGAAGCCCCAGAGAACGAACCCAAGCCCCAAGACCTCGGCACAAACCCTCCTCTCCACCCCTTACTAGCCTCCTCCTCCTCCCAGCCCCCCCTCCAATGCGCTCTCTGCCGGCGCCGCTTCCCCCGCGGCAGCGCCCTGCTCGCGCACATCGAGGCGCGCGCGTGCTACTTTCTGCCGCGGCAGCTGCGGCGGCTGGCGCGGCTGCAGGACGGCGGGCGCGCGTTCACGGCGTACGAGGCGCCGGCGGCGTTCGCGCCGGCGGGCCGGCCGCTGCTGTGGGAGGACCCGGGGGAGAGGCGCGAGGGGCGGTTCGTGTGCCCGCGGCCGTGGTGCGGGGGCGAGTTCGGCGAGGCGAGCGGGCTGCTGGGGCATTTGGAGGGGGAGGGGAATGGGTGCGGGGAGTGGGTGAGGGGGGAGGAAGGGGGGGAGGGATTGGGGTTTTTGAGGGGGTTGTTGGTTTGAGAGGGTGGGATGGGTTTCTGTGTGGATGGATGGGTTGGGTGAAAGGTCTGATATACGCTGGTATTGGTGACTGAGATGAGATGTGAAGGGGGGGTTTCTATTCCTGTTTGGGGTATAGGAGATGGATGATGTGTTGGATGTTGACGGAGAAACAAAGAGATAGGAAAAGGGGGTGGAGAGAGAGAAAAGGGGGGATAATGGTCATGTTTGAACTAATCTTGTAAAAACAAAACAAAAAGGGGAGACAGAAAGGGGGGAAACATACAAAAAGGTAATGGATGATTTGAGAAGTTAGACTTGGATTGCTCAAGTATCCAGGCATACTGTTCTTATTACATAGGTAATAGGTAGGTATCACGAGATGTCCTCTGTTTGGCTACTGAGCTAAATAGTCAGTCAGTGGTAGCTATGGATAGACGAGTTGCTGTTAATAACTATATGATACATTACCAAAAAGGCCATATCAACACATAAGTGTAACTGTTGGAGTAGATATTGTTGTGAAGACCAAGGAAACAAGGGATTAAACGAGTGCTTAAGTATATACATACACACACACATATATATACCTAGGTAATCTATTATATTGCCTTTAAGAAAAAAGTTTCTTTTCCTTTTCTCAGGACAAGCATTTAGTTACCACAGGCAAAGATCAAATATATCCCTTTCCTTATTTTCTAATCAACCCTATCTTTAAACTAGACGGCATGATGGTTGAGTGCCGTAGACTAGAGCTCACTTACAGTTCCTCACAGCCTCGTACAACTGAGGGTGTAAGGGGTCTTCGTTCCTCATACAATATAGGCATTGAATTTATTTATTTTTTATTTGATGTCATTTCTTTTCTATTTTTTTCCCTCATAAACATTTTGTTTTATCCAACTCGAACTTTACTTTTGTTTACTTCTTCTCAAGTATATCCTTCAAGTTCACCTCGCCGCTGCCCCTCGGCAAGGGCTGAGCCTGATCCTCCGAGGCCTTCCAGCCGATCATGTAGATGGTGCGGAAGGTAGCGGGGAGGGAGCCGTCGGGGTTGCCGTGCAGTGCGCGGTAGATAGCGTCGGCGGCGAGCAGGACCTCGCGGCGCAGGGGGCCCATCTCGCGGCCCAGCACGGCGTTGCCCTCGCCCATGGCCTGCAGGTCGCGCATCAGCGCGAAGCTGTCGGGATAGTCCACCACCAGATCGTCCACGTCGACGGTCAGCATGCGGAACCCGGCGCGCTGCAGCAGCCCGCCCACGTCGCGCACGTCGGCGAGGGGCGACAGGTGCGGGGACACGCCGCCGCGGCGCTCGTGCTCCGCGAGCTGCAGCGAGGTGCGCAGCTCGTAGAGGGTGTCGCCTCCTAGCATGGCACCCACGAAGGCGCAGTCGGGCTTCAGCACGCGGTTGATCTGCGCGAGAACCCCCGGGAGGTCGTTGATCCAGTGCAGGCTCAGCGAGCTGAGCACGAGGTCGAAGGTATTGTCGGCGTAGGGGAACGTGGTTTCTTCGTCGGGGAGGACCTCACGGGTCAGCGAGAGGGCCGAGTTGAAGGGAAGGGAGGCGTCGCGGTGGAGCTGCGCGGCGGAGGAGTCGACGGCGAGGAGGTGCCCTATGCGCGAGGCCAGGGGGGGAAGCTCGTCGGGGAGCTCGTCTGCGGAGGAGGACGAGTTTGGGTCGGAGTTGGGGTTGGGAAAGGGGCGCGTGAGGGCCCGGGCGATGTTGCAGGTGTTGGCACCGAAGTCAAGGACGGAGGGGAAGTCCCGCTTGATGTCCTGGCTATGACTTTAGCTTTCTTGGAAAGACCCCCAATTGCTTTTTCCTCTCTCTTACCCACAGTCTCTCGCATAGGCGCATAGCAACCTCATCTTTCAGATAATCCACCTCACGGCTGCCCTCGACATCGGCAGCAGCACGTTCTCTTTGTAGCCATTTGGTGTGTCGATTGAAGACCTGGTGGGTGGGTGGGGAGGAAGCTTGGAAGGCGTAGGTTCTTCGACTTTGGCTGCTCGACAACCATGGAAGAGGAGAAGAAGAAGAAAGGGAGGAAAAGGAGGAAAGGGAGGGGATTGGTACCCCGGTTCTAGGGACTTGTCGCCATAGCGGGGTTCTTTGGAGAGCACGATTCATTCTCCCAAGATCACTGATTGGGGGGTATTCCCATTCTGGTCGATCACATATATATTTATAAATATTATGATGGTGGTATTGTTGGTGAGTGTCATAAGTTGGCACTTACACGCGGGGGGAAGAGAAGAGGAATAGATAGGTGTAATAGATGTGATGTGATGTAAGCCAATTCAAACCAATTGAAAGGACCTGTGAGAGAGAGCTATGAGCTTGCCGCTTTCCCACTTGATCTTGCTTATTCCTTTTTCATCCAATAGAAACATTACGATGGAGATTAGACTCAAAGCCACAGTAGAAGGTAGGGATAGCCTAGTTTTAGATTGGGTTCATATGGGTTTATAACCATAAAACGCAGGTGTCAGACAGCTGTAGGTGGGTCTCGAGGGCTTCTCTACAGCGTAGTGTAGTAGTGTAGCTACCACTTTAGACCTTGTTAGTGTAAGTAACTCTCCGTAATCAAATAGGAATCCCTGAACGGACTTTGTTGCTCCTCCCGTCCCTTTCACTGTTCCGGGGTATTTTGAGACATTGGAGGCCAATTCGGCTTCTTTGATTTTTCCCTCCTGCATTTCCGCCTCTCATCTGGCATTTCCCTCGATGCTGTGCCACTCCCGATCAATCCCACCAGCTGCATAGACGTAGTCGCGTGCTAAACCTCCGAACCCACCAGCTACTCCGGCCGGGGCGAGTTTTGCGACTAATCCCCGGCACCTGTCACGAGAGAACCATGTTGATGGACTGATCTGGACTTAACCATGAGAGCCGCAACCTAATAAGCGCGCTCCCTGGAATCTTTCGATATATCGATCCGAGTTATACCTTACGCAATCCCCCCATCCTAAGAACGAACGAGAATTCTTCTATTAAGAACAAGAATCCAAAAAAAAGAAAAAAGAATTAAAGAAAGACTTTATAATATATACCTTTGATGAGAAGAGTGGCGACGGTTACGCAAAGAAGCGAGATCCTAGTTAGCCGTGTAAGAATAGGGGTTATCGTCATCCACACCAGCACATAATGGCTTCTTCTGCCGCTGCCGGCTTCCTCGGCCGCTCGAGTAGTGGCAACTCGAATATGCGCGGACTCGTCCAATTCATCGCCGACCTACGAAATGCGCGAGCTAGAGACCTGGAGGAGAAGAGAATCAACAAAGAGCTGGCAAACATCCGGTCAGTCCCGGTCCCCGGCAATAAGCCTCGGTGATAGCATCTATGGGGGTCATCTTGCTAACTCGTTGACTTGGACACACAGGCAAAAGTTCAAGGGTATGTCAAATGTGATGTGCCAAACCACGAGAACCAACTTCGCGATGCGTCGCGTTCGGACGAATGCTGACCGAATAACACTGCAGATGGCAATTTGAATGGCTACCACAAGAAGAAATACGTGTGCAAGGTACGGTGAACATGCACCCTCTGCCATGACCTGGGCCGCTTTCTGACCATTCTCAAAGTTATTGTACATTTATATCCTCGGTTGGAACGTAGACTTCGGACACCTCGAAGCGGTCAACCTCATTTCAGCCAGCAAGTACTCGGAAAAGCAGATCGGATACCTTGCCATGACCCTGTTCCTGCACGAGAAGCACGAGTTACTGCATCTGGTCGTCAACAGCATACGGAAGGACCTTTTAGATCATAACGAGCTCTTCAACTGTCTGGCCCTCCATGCGATCGCCAACGTGGGAGGTAGGGAGATGGGCGAGGCCTTGAGCGCCGAGGTCCATAGGCTACTGATTTCACCGTATGTGGGCTGATCATCTCGTCCCATGCCACAACGAATGAACCTAATCAACTGTATAGGACATCTAAGGCGTTCGTGAAGAAGAAGGCAGCTCTCACCCTCCTCCGTCTCTACCGCAAACACCCCGATATCATCCAGCCGCAATGGGCAGAACGAATAATATCTCTGATGGATGACGTAGACCTCGGAGTCGCACTATCGGTCACGTCTTTGGTCATGGCTGTGGCACAGGATAACCTCGACCAGTATAAGGGCGCCTATGTCAAAGCTGCATCGCGGTTAAAACGGATAGTCGTCGACGGCGACTACACAGGCGACTATTTATACTACAAGGTCCCATGTCCCTGGATACAGGTTAAGCTGCTACGGTTGCTTCAATACTTCCCACCATCAGGTACGTATGCTATTCTAGGGGGTCGTGGGTAGCTTTGGACTAACCAACCCTACAGAGGATAGTCATGTCCGAGATATGATCCGGGAGTCCCTGCAGAAGATATTGAACCTAGCAATGGAAAACAACAAAAACGTACAACAAAACAACGCCCAGAATGCGGTGTTGTTCGAAGCCATCAACCTCATCATCCACTTGGATACCGAACATGCTCTGATGAAGCAAATATCCACAAGACTAGGTCGCTTCATAACGTCTAGGGAGACCAATGTCCGATATCTGGGCCTGGAAGCTATGACCCATCTGGCCGCGCGAGCCGAGAATCTGGATCCGATCAAGCAACACCAAGATGTGATTCTCGGATCACTCAAAGACCGTGATATTAGTGTGCGTCGAAAAGGTCTCGATTTGCTATATAGTATGTGCGATTCGACCAATTCTGGACCGATCGTAGCCGAACTACTGCAATACCTGCAAAATGCCGACTTTGCGATCCGAGAGGAAATGGCGTTGAAGATTGCGATTCTAACAGAAAAGTATGCTACTGACATTCAGTGGTATATAAATGTGTCGCTCCGCCTAGTGGCCATTGCGGGAGATCATCTTAGCGATGAAGTCTGGCAGCGAGTCATCCAGATTGTAACGAACAACGAGGAACTACAAGTCTACGCCGCCCAGAACACGCTGCAACACGTCAAGCATGATCATTGCCATGAAACCTTAGTCAAGATTGGAGCATATGTGCTTGGAGAATTCGGGCATCTCATCGCCGAAGAGAAAGGCTGCAGTCCTATCGAACAATTCATGGCATTGTCGGGTAAACTCTCTGGTTGTTCTTCTAGTACGCGTGCCATGATCCTGTCTTCGTTCATCAAATTCGTCAACCTTTTCCCGGAGATCAAACCTCATCTTCTACAGGTTTTCGAGATATACAGCCACACCCTGGACTCGGAATTGCAACAACGCGCTTGCGAATATCTGACACTAGCGAGTCTTCCTACCGATGACCTACTCCGGACGGTCTGCGATGAAATGCCGCCGTTCCCTGAACGACAGTCAGCGCTCTTGTCTAGACTGCACCAGAAGCATGCCGGAACAAGTGATAAGCGAACATGGGTAGTTGGCGGTAAGGATGCGAACACCGATGTGAACGAACTGAATATGGCCAAGAACCCGGGTCTTAAGAGGACTGTTAGCTCTGGTGGCCCAGTCAATGGTGCTGCAAATGGTGCTCCGAATGGCACGAATGGTCATACGAACGACCTTGCCGGCCTTGATATGAATGTAGGACCAGTACCGGAGAAGCTTTTGAAGACGACGCCAAACTTGGCTAGCGCGGCGCATCTTTCTCCTGGGTGGGAGCCGGGCTACCAGAAGCTTCTGCTCAAGGCGGACGGTGTTTTGTTTGAAGATGGTCAGCTTCAAGTCGGCATTCGCTCGGAGTACAGAGGACAAATGGCATGTCTTATATTGTACTTCACTAATAAAACCCCGGCCACAGTGAGCTCATTCACGACGACTCTAGATCTCGACGAGAGCGACAAGCCAAACCTGACTTGGGATATCAAGGCCTTGCCCGATAGTACCATCACCCAAGGTGGACAATCGCGTCAGATCATCATGTTTGAGGCCAAGAGAGTGTTCACTAAGAGCCCCACAATCCGGATTAGCTATCTGGCTGGGGCGCTTCAAGCGCTTACCTTGATGCTGCCGCTCACCGCACACAAGTTTATGGACTCGGCAGAGCTCACCGCGGAAGACTTCTTCAAGAGATGGAAGCAGATCGGCGGCGCACCGCGCGAGGCTCAGCAGATCATCGGCCTCGCGAGGGGTAAGGGGTCACGGGAAATCAACGACAGCTTCATTCGTAAGACGATTGAAGGGTTCCGATGGGGAGTCTTGGACGGAGTTGATCCGAACAGCAAGAATTTCGTCGGTGCTAGTGTCCTCCATACCGCTGAAGGGGGCAAGTTTGGCTGCCTGATGAGGTTGGAGCCGAATTACCCGTCACAGGTACGATCTACTATACATTTTAAGGTTCTTACCTGAGATTTTTTTTTTCGATGCTAACTTTGTCCTAACAGATGGTTCGACTCACGATCCGGGCCACCGACGAAAGTGTGCCCCCGGTCCTCATGAAACTGATGCAAGATAAGATATCTATGGGTGTGTCGACCGACCCCGAGACAAGGGAAGCGCCGACGAGGAGGGAGATATCCGAGACTTTCGGTAGTATTATGGTGACGTAAACGAGAGCACGGGGAAATGAAAGAAGTATATGGATTGATGGATGGATCATGGATATTGTATAAACGATTTCTCTTTCCCCTCCTTAAGCTAACTACCTACTATCCCCTTAAGAGGGCATGGTATTTTGGGGGAGGAGGGAGGGGATAGGGGATAGGGGATGAGGGCGCAGACGATGACAGGCGCTGTATAATTCAAAGAAATTCAGCAAAACGGCGTTGTTTTTAAAAAGGTAGCATATGATGAAGCAGCCTCACATATTTTAAAAATTCGTTGTACTTATGGAAAAAAAATATGCAATCCCAATGTTTTTATATCTATCAAAGTTTATAATTCTATTTCTCTTCTCTTCTTTCTCTTCCTTCCTTTCCTTCTTTTCTTTCCCTTGGCTCCTTCCTTCTTCCCCTTTTTACTTTACCTTGTTTTCTTCTTTACTTTAGAAAGAAAATAAGAAAAACATGTAATCTATTACATGTCCTCCCTCCCCTTTTCGGTACTTACCCAGCCTACATATTCAGATGAAAGCCTATGTACCCTACCTATCTACTAAACTTTAAGAAGAAGTTCAGATGATCTATTTAGTGTTTAGGGGGGGGAAGAACTCTAACTCTAAGGTTGCTATGGTAGCCAGCTCAACTCAATTTGATGTTGTTGATAAATAGGAGGTACGTATATACATACATTGTTACTTTTTCTGCTCCCACTAACCAGTGCATACAGATTCACACCTGCACCTTCACCACTTGGATTGTACCTGTGTACTTTGGCAGTTTGAAATTACTCGAGGTACATCGATACATCTGTTCTTCGAGTGTGAGGCTATCTCTGACGCATCCCTCACCTACAATCACTCACTCTCTCTCCTATTGTTTTCCCACTCTTTCTCTTCCACCCTCAATCATTATTTTCTTCAACACCACACCCCCATATCCCTTCTCTTCCCTTTCTTTTTATTTTTATTTCTCTGTGTGCTTGTCTACTTTTCATCATCCACATTCAGTAAACTTCAACGTGTTTCACGTAACCCACACATTCTTTCACTTGTTTTTTCTTTCTATTTTGTTTTCTTCCTTTCTTTTCCTCGCCGACGCTCTTTCCACATCCTACCTCATATACCATACATACCTGACTCTGCTTGAACAAATACAGAAAGCTCAGTCTATTGTCCCTTGTGGTACTATCCTCTTTTGCCCTTCACTTTGTATCATAGTCAATCACATTGCACGAGAAAAGATGTCGGACCAAGAGAGCCCTGGTTGTACCTCTCCTTGCCCTACCTCTCCTTCTTCTGCTGCGCCGAGGTCTACGTCTACCTACGTACCCTTTCCTCGTCCTGTCCGCCTACCATTTCTGCCACCGCATCCATCTGATCTGTTCATCACCCGCCGACTGTCCACCGCACGCTGCAACAGGTATGAGGGGATCGAGGCCGATGATGCGGATCAGGACCGAGACTTGCTCCTCCCCCATGCCGGGGAGTCAACAACAGGTCGAAAGGTCCTCTTTCGTCACCAGCAGGTACTCAAGTCCCCCGAGAGTGGCACCGACTCTAAAGATACGCAACCACCGATCGAGCTGCAGACACTGTCGCCTATCGCCGCCCTGCCACCTGTTGCCTTGCCACCTGTCGATGGTCCCGCAGCCATTGCAGATGCCGAGCAGGATGCCGGACAGGAGTCGATTGTTGATCCCGGACATCGTGGGGTGGCTGCCAGTACTAACCTGGGCATTACCTCACTGAGAATGCAGCGATGGAGAGACCGCTGGGTTGGTAAGTTACCTGTTTAAATTTGCCTACCTTCCTACCTACCTTTTTTTCCCCGCTCCCACCTACCTATCCTCCTCTCATCTACCCACTTTACTATCTCTCTTCCCATTTGCCTCTCTACCTACCTGGGTCCTCCGGACGTAAACGAAATCATCATCATCAAAATCTCTACCCACCTACCTACAGGAGCTGGGGATTGAAAACCCTCGATCAACCCTATTACTTTCACCATTCATTCGACAAAATGAATACTTACCGCGAACTTCCAGACTTCAAGCGCAGAATGTCACCAGCTGGCCATCGCTTCGCCGGAATCGGCTTGGCTATCGTCGTCCTTGTCGCTATCGGCGGGGTAATCTGTAAGTTGACGACGACCCCATTCCCAAGAATCGCATGCTGCATGGCAGTGGGGGAGACTGACGATACACGTAGATAGTTGGTATGCCCTTGTGACGGCCACGATGGAGCACCAATCTGGCGGAGTACTGCCTGACCAATCCTGGTCATCGAGCAGTGAGGTGACCAATGGTACGCAGACGGAAACGCCCTTCGAGACATATACGATTCTGGGTGGAAATATGTGGGTGTTTGAGGACGCGCACCGGACACTAGCACCGCGAACGAACGTTCCGGCCGGCGCCGCAACTACGGACACGCTGTTAGTAACTACTACAGTCCAAGTCTCACCTTCCTGTACTGCCTGCTCCGACGATGATGGTAGTTATCAAGTGTCGCCTATTACTTCTACCCCCACGGCTTCTTCCCCCGACACTGCGCACACCACCGCGATTACTACTGTCGTTACTACTGCGACTATGTGTAGCACCCAGCCGATGATGACAAGCACAGGACTGCTTGGCACGGAACTACCGCCACCGGCACCATCAGTTAGCTTCGCCATGATGACGGGCCTCATGTACTGCCCATGCCCTACCCGCCACAATGTCTGGACCCTCTGCCTCGAGACGCACACGCAAATGCCCAACATGCTCGACCCGACTGACATGCCGGCTGTAGCCTCGAGCGCAGCAGCATCGCTCCGGGTCCCGTGGCCCATCGCCTCGGTGCTGTCGTACCTGCGAGGTGGCACGACGACGGCTTGGAGATGTCTGGCGTACCCCGTCTCTCTGTTCTCGTTTAACAGAGACAGTGGCTGGAGCCAGGAGGAGGCAGTCCGCGAGACGCTACGCAGACAGCTGCAGATCCTCCGTGAGCAGCAGGTTCTGCTGTGGGACACCCAGTGGGCTCTCGAGGAGGTCAAGGGTTTGTTAGGGAAGCTCACTAAGAGAGCAGGAGGATGAGTGAGGACGAGGGAGGATGACTATGATGATGATGATGGTGGTGGTGGTGGCATGTACTGAGACGGCTGTCTTTTGTGGTATGATTGGACTTTAACTGTGACTTTGGCTGGATTGGAAATATCCTACCTATCTTGTCTACCTAACTCCTTGCCTAAGATCCCTATACTTATGGTAAGATGTTGTTTAGGAAGAGGATGATAGTAATGGATTTGTCCAGTTGAATACTCAGGGTATTGTTGGGTTCATTGCGGTCATACTTGGTAAGGAGGAAAAGAAAAAAAAGAAAGAAAAAATGAATCAATGGATGGATAAAGGGATTAGCAAGGTTCATGTTGTACAAAGGTCTTCATGATGGCTAGATTACCTAACGTTGCACAAGTACTTAGCTGTATCCACTGTTCCTGCCCCCCTAATTGTCCTGACTAAGTGCACCTTCTGCCCCCCAGATTCGATGCATGGAAGCTCTTGGTTCTGCGGGTATCACGTCGTGCTTTATGATCGATTGGTGGTCAATCCCAATCCACTGCACCTGCCTCGATTGACCCACGTGGACTCCCTAACTAGCATTTCGTTATCAGTATGGGAGCACCCGACTTACATAATGTAATATTCGTGTATGCTTACCTAGTCCCTCACTTAATACGCCTATTTTATCAATCACATCACATACATATAGGGCTAAGCTAGTGCTCATTGCACGTGGTTCAGCTTAGCTGCGGCTTATGTATGGTTTCCTTAGATTGTTTTACATATGTAAGAACGGCATCTACCTCCGCATGAACTCCTCAGCTGCTCTGCACCTCCTTCCCTTTTATGCATTCGTGTTTTCCCGTCCTCGGTAACATCCCCTTTCACCCCCTCCTCCTTTCTTGATATCGAATAGGGAACCTGATCTCCGTTCGATAGGGATTTAATTTGGGGTTTTCTCTCTGTTTCTCTTTTATGAATCAGCATGTAGAAAATCGTATTATTAATCCTTAATTACAAGTGAGGAAACATCGTTTCTATTTTTATAGATTTATAGGGTGAGGGGTTTGCGATGTCGGGCTTTCGCATTTCTGGATCTACTTGTTCGGACCAAGGCAACCTTGGGTTGACGGTTGCCGAGCATCAGTTCGTACATAGCTGACTAATGTTGTATACTGAGAAGGCACACCTGGGCACTAAACTGCCGCGAAATGGCGGGTCCTATCGTAGAAATTTACCGCATTAGGTAACTACCTTCCTTACACGCTCTAAGCGTCGGGAAAGAGCATACGAGGAGGCTATGCGACGGTGAAACGCTAACGCTAGGTTTTTCTCGAAACAAGCACAAGAAGCACAGAAGTACGTACCTTTACCTACTGATATAGACCTGACGTATTGGAAATCTAAAAGGGAAAAGCCGAGAAGACTCCGTCCCGCGCCGAGATGCTTATTAAGTAGTATACCACAGCCTGCCTACGACTAAGGTACAGGTTGGTAGTGAGGCACCTGGGCTGCTGGGCAACACGGTAGCTGGACGGTTGAAATGTCTTGCTATCTACCCGCTAACTGGCGCTACTTGTGTGATTAAGTACGCACCTACATTCCATCGGGCGAATTAGAAAGAATTCGAACCCCGGCGGCTTGCGATCACGGCATCGATGGCGTCAGAGATAACTATACACCCCCCTGTCTGCATGGATGCATGTAAGTCAAAAAGCTAGATAATCTACTAGTAGTACATAGGTAACCTACACAAGATAGGGTAGTTGCAGCTGTCTATCAAAAAGTAGTTAGGTAGTACGATGTATGTAATGAGCCAAGCCGTGTAGACTTATTGGGAGATCGACTGGATCTTGGGACGGATCGGATTGATGATTTAACCATCGGCTTTTCCCATCTTGTCCCCTCGTCATCTCGAGTTTTCCACTTACACGCAACCTCGAAAACCCCTCAAACTTAGAAAAGGGTAGGGCTCAGGGGAGGTTTATATCAAGTTACCTCCGAACCCACCTTGAATGTCAGGTTCTTCAAATATCCACTTCACTGTCTATTGATATATATATATATTATTACCTTGGTGTTCGTATTCTATTCTTCTATTTTATTCTATTGTATTTTCTTCTCTTATATCTTATTTATAAGGTGAATTATAAAACCTTCCCTGGGTATGCTATCCCTCTTTGCCTAACGTATTTATTATACGTTGACACATGCGCAATCATCAAGCTTATTATATTCACCTTGAGAGTTTAGTTACCACGATACCGCGATATCGTGATACAAACCCCTTATCCTCAGATAGACCAGATTACTGGGACTAGTCGGCCAGTCACCAAGACATCAGACCAACAAGTCTGACTGCCTCAGACAATTCTTCCCTTGCGTTGACAACTTCACTAAGCAACTGTCTCACAATCACAATATTCACCATGGGTCCATACTTTATAAACATCATGTCGTCTCCCTACCTCTTCCTCCTACCCGTCTTCTTCTCCCTATTCGCTTATTTCTACCTCCGTCACGCGCATCGTATCCCCGCCGGAGCCATGGCGATATCTCTAAACGAGCAGGAAACTGGACACGCTTATGACACGACCAAAATCTGGACTACGCTGGTGAGCAATCGAGGTTATTTCGGTGGTTTGCTGGTTCTCAACCACTCCCTCCGGAAGACGGGCAGCAAATACCAGCTCCGTGTTATGGTCACTCGCGCCGTTGAGAACGACCACGAATTTATGCGTGCCTTTGCCGCAGCTGGTATCCCCACTATCGTTGTCGACGACATCGTGCCTAAACCCCGCGAGAATGGCAAGATCAAGTCAGGGTTCTGGGAAAAGCTGGCGCCGTGGGGTCTGACCGAGTACGAGGTACATTCATCCTCCCTATTTTCTGTTATCTGCCTATTATATCTCCCCTTTTCCCCAGTTCTGTTGAGCGTTGGAGAAGACGGTAATGTGTATAATTTGGGTCAAGATGAATTTAGCAATGAGAACTATGGCACTAACATTCTATAGCGCGTTGTCCTTCTTGATAGTGATCAGGTGATCCTGAAAAATATCGACGATATGATGGAGATGGAGATACCAGATGGTGGGATAGCGTGCGCACATGTTTGTGCATGTAACCCGCGGAAAATACCACATTATAGCAAGGATTGGTGAGTTAACCCCTGACTAAACGTACTAATGCATCCGTCCTCTAGTTTAGTACCTTTATGATTAGCATTGTATAAGGGGTAGTAAATAGAAGATAGGGAGGGTGGTAGAGGCATATGTAATGGGCATACGATACTAATACAAAGCCTGCGATAGGATACCTGAAAACTGCCCCTTTACAGCTGCAAATCAGACAACTGGTGAACCAGTACCTATAACACCTGAGAGCCCGGAACATCACCACTTACTCAACAGCGGAACAGTGATCTTGCAGCCGTCAAAGAAGCAGTTTGATACTCTGATCCACACCTTGAACACGCATCCGGACGTACCCAATATGTGGCTCCCCGACCAGGAACTCCTAGCCGTCGTGTACAGGAACCGTTGGCGGCCACTTCCCTACACGTATAACGCGCTCAAGCCGATGCGCAGCTGTCATGCGAACATGTGGCGCGATGAGGACGTACGCATCCTGCACTATATCCTCGACAAGCCGTGGCAGAGCCGCTACTTCGATGCCAACGACCCGGTGCAGTCGACCCATCGCCTCTGGTGGGAATTCTTTGCTGAAGTTGAGCGCGATTGGCTCGACGGCGCCGACGACAAGAAAAGGGCGCTGTGGGAAAACGTCGTCGTGCCCGCCGTGGCGCAGGAGTAGATTATCAAACAATAATAGAGAACACGAATCTGTGAGGAATCAAGCCGGGCAAGGCTTGGATTAAATCATGAGATGGTATCTGATTGCGAAAGAAATACGATGACCGTGTTCACCTCTCAGGAGTACCATACCACTAGGAGGTGAGAAGTAAAACTCGCTGCATACGAGTGAATATCTTCTTGGCTACCTAGGTAATTTATTTAATTTTTTCTTCCCCTTTTTATGATGCAATGATCTATGGCTGCTCTTTTCTCTAACCCCCTCCTCCTTGAGAGATCCCTTTTCAAGGCCTATTGATATACCTACAATCTAGCTTCACCTAGCAAAAGGGTAAGAAACACATGTAAATCCCCCCTTAACCCCTTTTTTCACTCACCCGATCATACTCTATTCCACAAGTTTCGCTTCGCTCTTCGCCGGCCTAATTCCGAAGATAGTGCTCCCGACCCTAACCTCATCGCTGCCCATAGCGATAGCGCCCTCAAAGTCCTCGCTCATCCCCATGCTCAACTCCAGGCGCCTGTCACCATTGATGCCAAGTTCACGGGCGACAAGGTCGCGCTGCTCGCGCAGACAGGCGAAGTCGGGGTTACCAGCATCGGCATCAAGCGTCGTAGCAGCACTGCGCGCGATAGCACCGATGGTCATGAGGCCCAGAAGCCGCAGGTGGGGGAGCTGCTCTTCGATGAGTCGGCACAGGGCCACGGTGTCGGGGCCCGGGGCACAACCCGACTTGCTCGCCTCGCCCGAGGTGTTGACCTGGACGTGGATGTTGAGCGGACCCGGGGTGGGATCCATGGAGGATGGCGGGAGGGAGGAGAGGTACTCCCCGCGATGCTTGTCGAGGAGCTGGGCCTTCTTGGGGGTGTCGATGCTGGAGACGCAGAAGAGGTTGGGGATCTTGGAGAGAGTTTTGCAGTGGCCTGGATTGAAAATGGGAGGGGGGTCGTACCGAAAGTGGTGGTTAGCTGGGTGGTTTGAAAGAAGAGGATGGGGTTGAGAGGTAGGTTGGAGAGTAGTGTAGAGACTAAACTAATTCTTCGTCCTGCAACTAAGGCTCAGGGTTGAGCTCCCTTTTTGAACCCCTTTTCATGGCTTGTGTAGTTGACTATGCCATGCCCTTTCAGGCTGGCAAGAAAGGACATGATGAGTAAGATCTTGCTCTTCCTCAATAGACGTATACTCTCACCCCCTTTCACTCCCACTCACTCACAACGCAAATAAAACTGTGATAACAGCAATAACGAAATCCCCCATCATATTCACCCTAGAATTCCCTTGGCTGGGTATGTATGTATGGGGTGCAAGGAAACCTCTTCTTACTCACCGGATTGCAGGCCCCCGATGAAGTGCCACTGTATGCTACGAGGAAGCAGCTCTGCCTTCTGGCTCAGCTCCTGCGCGTAGTTTTCGCCAAAATGCAGCTGCGGCTGTGGCTGCTGCTTTAGGAGCGCCAGGATGTCGTTGGCGGGTTTGAGCTTTGACACAGCGACTAGACGGACCTGGTATTGGAGATGTTATTAGCAGTTTGGCCTCTCTCTCCCCTCTCTTTCATATGAGTATGTGCGTATATGATTAGTAAGTGAGTGAGTGAGTGAGTGAGTTGGAATTCGCCCGCTCGGATAGCAATAAGTTCATTCATAATAAGAAATAGGGGGACCTAAGAAAATGAAATAAAAAGGGGATAAGGGGGAGTGAGCGATCCCCAATTCACGGGTCATACTACTTTGCTTAAGCGAGCTGCTTGCTGGCTCATTTCATATATTACGGGTGGATGGCAGTGCATTGCATTCCCGCGCTGTGCATATCATAGTGTACTGAAGATGTAATAATAGCAAATAAATAGATAAATAAATAACTCACTTCCCGGCCATTGGCTACGGCCGTGATGCGCTCCCTCACGCCCTTGATCTGCGTCACCAGCGCCGCAGCTCTCGATGCATCGATCTTCAACATCTCTTCGGCCTCGCTCATGATCGCTTGGGATATCAGACAAAGAGGCGGATGTGCGGGGAATGAGATGAGTCTCACAGACCGAATTGGTGAGTTGACGTTGAAGGTGGGCTTTGTTATTTGTGTGTGGACTTGAGAAGGCGGATGATGAGGATGATGCCCGAATGAATGAATGATGCTTACACGGCTCGCTCAGCTCAACTTGCCCCGAAAAACGATTTTATAGTGGAGTAAACGCATAGTGTAAGCACTGTATGAATACTGTCCCGATGTATAGATGTAAGTTGAGTCAGCCTTTTAACTTCTCCCCCCTTTTCTAAAAAAAAAGAAAAAGAAAAAAGAAAAAGTCAGTATCTGATCAACTAATGTCGAGGGAATTATGCGGTTCACTTAAGCTTGTACACCTTGCCAAATGTATACGGAAACCCCTTTTGACATACCAATTATGCTCACTCGTCGGTAACGTAACACATGCACTCTAACTAACTACACTTTATTGTAAAGGGGCAAAGGGAGGTGAACTTATCATACAAGTCATATTCTCTGTTTCCTTTTTCTATGGTAGTCCGTTATCATAAATAGACAGATTTTTTAAGAAATACTGCTGAAATATACACTTGAAAAGGACACAACTCAGGGCAATTTAGCTATTTATTTACAGCATCCTCACACCTCCTATACAACCGGCTAGTGTGTTACTGAAGTTTACCCAGGGTTAGTTTTGGCAAAACCAAAAGCCCTCCCTAGCTTTACTCTCTAAGCAGAGTCGGCGACCAGCACGGCGGGATTCCCATTGCTGACGTTGACGCAGAGCTGGCCGCTGCCGTCGGACGTGTACGCCGTGCTGCCGGCGAAGACGTCGGTCCACTTGCCGTTCTGCACGGGCGCGGTGAAGCAGTGCTGGCCGGAGGACCCGGAGCCGCTGTTGGTGGTGAGCACGATGAGGGCGCCGCCGGCGCGCGACCACGCGTACGCCGTGTCCGCCTGGTACAGGTGCGCGTGGTCGTCGGCCGCGAGGCCGCCGGCTGACTTGCGTGCCCCGTTGAGCTTGGCGAGCGCCTGGTACAGGTCCGCCGAGGTGCTGAACCCGCTGCGCCAGAGGTCCTCGCGGTTCGCCGGGTCGGCGCCCCCCGCGTACCCCTGCTCCGTGCCGTAGTACACGATCGGCACGCCGCGCCCCAGGATCGTGTACGCCAGCGCGTTCTTGAGCAGCGTCGTGTCGCCCTTCTGGTTCAGCCACCGGCTGTTGTCGTGGTTGTCGACGAACGTGCCCAGCGCCGACGGGTCCGGGAACAGCGACGTCACCTGGTTGTGCATGTTGACGAAGTCGCCCACGCTGCCCTTCTGCTGGTAGAAGTTGTTCATCGGGTAGTAGATCGCGTAGTTGAGCAGCCCGTCCATGGTGTCGGCGTACCCCGCGAGGTAGTTGACGTTGCCGTCGAACACTTCGCCGATCGTGTAGACGCCCGCCGCGGCGGAGAAGGGCGTCCAGAAGTCCTTCTCCACGTGCTTCACCGTGTCGATACGGACACCGTCAAAGTCGTATTCGGTCACAAGCCACTTGATCCATTCCTGGTAGAAAGATCGGATGGTATCGCTTTGCGTGTCTACATCCGGGAGACCGGCGATCCAGCAGTTCTCCACGCTGTTCTGGTCAGAGTAGTTGATCTCACACTGAGAGTGGTAAGAGCTCTGCTGGTTCATAGGCTCGGGGCTGTTGTCCGTGATGGCGGCATTGCCCATGTGGTTTGCCACGACGTCGACCATGATATATATTCCCTAGGTAGGACGTCTGGTTAGCTGGTGCACATAATAGGTAATATCACGAGGGTAGTTTATTACCTTGGCATGAGCTGCGGAGACTAGGCTTTTGAGATCATCAGCAGTGCCGTAGTTCTCGTTGATACCTCGGAGGTCCTGTGCCCAATACCCGTGGTAACCACCTGCGCTGTCTGATCATCATATTATGGTAAGCTACTATTCATGCATACATGTGTACAGTCATAGACAATGGCTTGACTTACTAGTTATCACAGGCGTGATCCAAATGGCATCAAATCCCATGCCGGCGATATAGTCGAGTTTTCCCTCGAGCCCAGCAAAGGTGCCGCCGCAGTAAGTCGAAAGGTCGCCACAAGCATTACCTCCGGTGTCGTCGGCGCTGCGAGCGATACGATCAGTCATCGCGAAGTAGATGCTTCGCGACTTCCATGCTTCTTTGTCGGCGGCGAGGACGCCGAGAAAGAGCTGGGAAAGGAGAGCTAGCGAGGTGCTCAAGCGAGGCATGGTTGCAAGTTGTGGCAGCGAAGCGAAAGGAGAATCTTCTCAAGCGAGACCAAACGAGTGTATCTGAAGATGCAAGCTGCTTGAAGCTGTCATAATAGCAGTTGAAAATAGAGACTTCCAACACACAACACTTATACTACCTACAGTCACGTCGTCGATCAACAATCTCCATCTACCGCGTGCGCATATGAGACGTCACGATCGATCTGAGTTGCCTTATGGGGACCGCCAAGAAGAGGCTCCTGTGCAAGTAATGTCGGTCAGACAGGGTTAGCCAAAGGGCCGACTTTGAAGGCATAAGACCGACTCTGCTATTGTTAGGCCGAAGGAGTTGAACTCCGCCCAACTCCGCCTAATTCGTGCAGCTTGCCGCCGCTCGCTGACACCCGACCCAGGTACCCAGTTGGATTGGAGGGTGGTAAATGGGAAGCATGTGAAGACAGCTGGGTTACCCCTGAACGACAAAGCGGAGACCACGCAGCACTCGCCGCCCCCGCATGAAACCAACTTCGGCTTTCGTCGACTAATGGAGAGCGGCTTTTCTGGGGGAGACCCCACAAGATCGGTTGCGGAGCCGAGAGGACGCACCAGCCTCCAATAGAATCCGAGATCACGCTCCCTAATTAGGAGAAATCACGGCTGATGAAGATCATTGGAGCATCAGTCGGTTGATGGCCAGATGGCATGTTTCTAGAAGAGAGATTTCAGGGACGTGTCTTAGACGTATCATTCTGCACAGGATGAATGTTTAGCTACGATAGGTTTTCAGCTACTAGATTATAGATGTGATGGTTTAATTTGAACTTCTATCGTACGCAGTCAAATGCTCTAAAGGCCGGAGTTTTTTATTTGACAAACATAGGCAATTAAGGATGACGACGAGATGAATTTTATTTGCATGCAATAATAAATAACTGTCGAAGAAAATAAAAATATCAAAATATACATGTGTAGAGTCTAGATGCCGGGGAGAACCCCAGCAAGTAAACGTTCTAGTGTAAAAAGGAGGGACCCCTGGTTGCCAGCACTACACTACCACTACTACCGGAACTCTGCAAGGTGTCTCGCTTTATATGCTTCTCCAACCCAATCCTTGCAAAGGAGCGTGCTCTGAAAGTCGTTTCTCATGTCATACCCTTGCCCAAAGGCTTGGCCCGCGGAGGCTCATGCTCGTCATCGCAAGCTACCACCCCTTTAGTTGATGGCAATGTCGGCGCAGGTCAGATAGACTTGCGGGGTCTGGAAGGAGTTCCACTTGAAGGAGAGCAGGGTGTGGTTCGACTGGTAGTCGGGGATCTTGATCTTCGAGGAGACGGTGTATCCCCCAGCGATCGAGGTGTAGCAAGAGTTGATCGGCGCGTTGTCAACCCCAATACAGCCTCCCTGGCCGAATTGCTTGCAAGTGAACCAGTCGTTCCGATGGCATGCATCGCTGCCGGTGCAGTCAGCGCTGTAATCGCAGGCCTGACCGTTGACGTCCGTGCAAGCCAAGAGACCTTGCTGGAAGCAGTCCTCGGCCTCTTGCTTCTCAGCCTCGGTGGGGAGGTAGCTCGCGTCGAGGAACTTATCGACGATGGCCTGATCCTGGCATATACGGTAGGTGAACATGCCACCGTGGTCGCCGTTGTTGTCGATACACCATTGCACATCGACAACATCGCCAGCCGTGTAAGTGATAACGGGCTCCTTGCCCCAGTTTGCGCCCGGCTGGTTGTAGTCAACGCTCACTCTCGCGTTGTATCCACAAGGACCACTACGGCCGACCTTGGCTGAATCAAGATCTGGCCAAGCGGTAACGGGCTCGAGGATGGTGCACTCTGGGCACGTGTCAGGGCCCGCCTAGATATGGGATGTTAGTTTTGTCATTTCTACCACTTGTGGGCTCCAGCTGCACGAGTATACACACCTCTGCGTTAAGGCCGGTTCGGCTCATGGGCGAGCTCAAGTATCCATGGGCGTTGACCGCGGCAATGAAAGATGCCAAAGTAACTACTTTGCTGAAAGCCATTTTGTACTTAGAAAAACGATTGTGAAAATCAGGTAGAGCGATTGTAAGTTTCTTAGCCAACGAACAGGTAAGCTTGAGGATGAACTTGACGATGTGGGATATGGATAATTCCCACAACCTTGACATATATATACTCATCTACCAAATATCTAAGCTGCTCGTTAATACACTTCCTTGGATATTTTCATGTCCGACATCTCATTACATAGTCTTAAGAGGTCACATATAGCCCAGAAGTGCTTCGATACCCCATGCCAAGGGAGTAGAGCCGAGATACACCCTACCATGGATGGATGTGACGGCAGATAATCCACGAACCAATTCGTGTTGTCGGCATTCCGAGTCTGCGGTCAGGCATCTGAATGGGATCAAAAAAATTTCAGTACCTATATCTCCAGACGGCAGTCTATAGCTGGCCGTTATAGGCTCGGCCCTTTCGGTATACATGTGGCATTGATGTGGGGTCCCCATCCGTGCATCCTAGCAACCTAGTTCCGCTACCCCAGACACGATCGATATGTACCATCGGTTGCATGTCGGTGGTAGATCTCTAATCTAGCCATGCTTAGTTAGGTCAGCCGAGCTCGGGTTATAGCTATGATTCTCAGCCTCAAGAGAGGAATGGTCCCAAGTCTGTCAGCACACTGACCCCGTGCTAACGTGGCGAGGGATGATCAGCATCTACGAAGGAACCGGGTAACTATAGGCTTGCTGAGTATGACCCCCTGGTGCAGGATGTAGCTCTCCGCATTCTTAAGCCTCCACTAGGCTAGACAAGCTCAGCTACTACCGATACTAGGACAACAGTTATGCGTCAAGTCCATTTAGGGGATGGAATTCGGCGGTGGTAAGATTGAGTTGAGGAGAGCACCTCTAGCGCAACAGCTAGTCCCCGTGCCGAGGCCGTGCCGAGATCCCCAGTTGAGCGTAGCTCCAAAGTTTCACTCCCATAGTCACGTACGATCTATAGGGCCGACCAGCGTCTTCCAAGTTTGGAGTTATGTGATGTCATCGTGAAGTTGGTTGTCGCCTCCTGAGAGCCATCATTGGTGTTGCCAAGACGTCTCAGAACAAGACCAACGACTATAGCATCCTGTAGCTCGGCGAATATCAAGAGCATCGCCAAGAGAAAGGCCTCGTGCGGAGGGTAATCTCCCAGATCAATGGACAATTTTAGTATCAATGTGTCACTCCTATGTGGCTAAGGTGCCATCAGAAGGGTTGTAGCGGTAACAACCCACGGTTTTGGGGCCATCATACGAGTCAGCCTTCTCTCATCGGCTTGAAAAGAATGCTATAGTAGGTCCGAGGCCTCCAAGATAATCTACCATCTCATCTTTATTGATTTGCCCCTGAATTATGCGTTAGACATGTCTCCCTACTCGATCTATTCACGTGGACCTTCAAAACAGACCGAAATCAACTTCATTAATATATTCTAGATCATACATTACGTGTTTTCGCCGATGATGAAGTATAGCTGGATGTGACCCTATATCCAGTCTGACCGATATGAAGTTGAAAGATTTCATTAGATCTTGCCGACCATAAACAATGACGCTACATTTCATGTAATGGTTACCAAGTAGCTCTATCCCTCTTTTCTCCTTTTTTTTTTTTTTCAATCCTATGACTAAATTCCATGCTCTGTTTTTCTTTTTCCCTCTCTTTGCGCGCGCATATGTGTTTATATTTATATGTATGTTCTATATGTTAATGGAAAATTAAATGATCAATAATGTATTCCTCTATATAAAAGACAATTCAACGTATACTAATACCAACTCTTTTCCGATATCGCGACTACCATTGGGTTTCCCCCCACCAGTATCAGTGAACTGTTGGAAGCTCCTAGTGGCTTGATTCATCAAAAGCAGACGCTTTTAGTAGCACTGACTCCACATTATTATGTCTAGGCTTGAGGTATATCTTGAAGGGCACCGGTGAGCGACCTGATAGCCCATCATACTCTTTCAGGTCGATGGGGTGGTCTGGGGCTGCTTCCATGTCAAACGCCCACAGCATTCGGGAGACAACAAGCCAAATCTCGCGCTCCGCTACCCACATCCCGGGACAAATTCGTCTACCAGCACCAAACATCCAGTGGTCCCGCTCATCAGCGTTAGGTAGATTCGCGCTCTGTGCCGACGTAAAGCTATCGTTAAGATAACGTTCGGGCTATATTGTATATTAACATTAGCCCCTAGGCTTAAAATTCTAGAGTAAAGATGAATCAATCGGTCCCATTGTAAAAGGGGGTTCCTCACCTTAAATGCCATTGGGTCCGAATACCGTCCTTCATCGTGGCATAGTCCAGGTATTGAGTACCAAAACTGTCCCTTTTGGGATGAACTGGCCATTGTAGGTGAAATCTTCTGTGGATACATGAGGTGTTCCCAGCCAGAACGGGTTATGGCACCGTTCAATCTCTTTTATGATAGCATGACAATAAGGCAATCTCGCCTCGTCGTCAACATTTGGCAATCGGGTCTTGCCTACGACTTCATCTAACTCCTTTTGTGCGCGCTTCTGGACTTCTGGGTATGAAGGGATCAACGCGGAAAACCATTGCATGATCGATGCCGTCTAGTGACTTGCGTTAGTTTTGTCATACTAAATATAGTTGTCGTGCTCTAGCTTGTGCTTGACTAGGAACGATGCTTACAGTCTCAACGCCACCAATCATGAAAGCTGAGGCCAGAATTGCCATGTCTTTGTCGTCAAGGCCTTCCTCTCGTCGAGCGGTCAGCATGGTCTTTGCCAGACAGTCTGGAACATCGCGGTCTTGACTAATTCTATAGTCTATTTCTTTAATCATCCCGCCGTACGTGTCGATTAGATCCTCATGGAGTCTTCTCCCACGAGATCTTAATCGAGTCGGAATCTTCTGAAGCATTGGGACGAAGTCGATAAGATTAGAAACGGGTCCAGTACAATTCCTATCAAGTTGCACATTAGCAGAAAAGCCATGAATGACATGGCCAGATTTCAATGGAAAGGCCTTACATGAACTCTCGGCTTAATTTAAGAGACTTAGATACCAGTGGATCAGTTACAGAACCAGTCCTTGTGCCAAACGTTATGGTTAACATATTGTTAAGGGAACAACGGCCAGCAAATGGTTGAGGATTCACGAGCTTGGTTCCATTCTGACTGGCTTGGAACAGACTCTTGACCATATCTGTTGCTTCGCGATCTAGTACATGAGTATATTCATCAACAACCTTTTGGTGCAGCCAGTGGCTTGCAATGCGTCGATGGTTTCTCCTAAGGCACGGTGGCAGTTAATGGCGCTGATGGTTCTCTTCTTCTTTTGGCGGTAAAATTAATTAAGTACGAACCATCGGTCATTGTAAGGAGTAGCAGTAATTCCCCACCCAGCAAATATAGTCTGGCTCTTGATGAACATTTCTTTGCGAGATGAGAAAATCGAGCCGTTTGTCACAAATAGATCTTTGGCAATAATTGGGCTGGAAATGACCACGAACAACTGGTTCCCAAGCCACATAGAATATATATTTCCAAACTTCTTTGCCCATTTATCGAGAGTCAACTCAGGATGATGAGTCAAAAGAGGGAAAGGGCCTGGGATCGTGATATGAGTACAGAAGCGCGTATAAAAATGTTCCACGTAGTAAAAGATTTCTCACCAAGGACAGGAAGGCCAATGGGCCCGTTGGGAATTCGGTTTCCATAAATATCAGACAGTTTAACCGCCCTAATAAAACCTACGATGGAACAGAAAACTAGTATGGCAATAGTTATTCCTAAAGATGAGGAGCCTTTAGCTTGCGCCGGTGAAGGCAAATCGGCAGCCGAAGAGATAATAAGGTTGCTCATTTTCAGCAATTATCAATGTCTCGTAAATATTCAGTTGTAATTTTATTTCTTGAGACAAAGGAAGAGACGATATGAAGAAATTCTATGAATTTATATTCCACTGACCCCTACTACAACTAGCTAAGTATCAAGTATCTAGATACATAACACCTAGAGCTACCATCGAGGTCGTAGACTTGATTCTTATATGCCGTTTTCAGTTATCAAGCTCTTGATAAGTTAAAGCCAAAATGATCTGGCAGATTTCTTTGATGTCTCTGTAATCTTCAATGTAGTAAGGGCCAATCGATTCCATTTTGAGAAAAGATTGGTTGATTGACCGGCCGCTAATATAGTCCACGTAGGCTGCGTCGTACGTCCCTTTTGAAAGCCAAAGCTCGTTTTTATCTTGTGATATCAAGAATCGCCTATTAAACGGCTCGCAATTAGATGTAGACCAAGTGAAATCTAAGGGTATAAGTTACGTACTTATCTGATAGGCCATCCTTGCGCATCTCTTCAAGGTTTTCGGGCGGCTCTTGGGCAATCCATGCAGCCATCTGACATGCTTCTTGTGCTCTGATATCTACGGCTTGGGGATGCGTATGGCGAACCTTCTTTTTCGTCTCTATCAATACCAGGGTCTTACCACTACCTTTTTTCGTCAAAGTTCCATCCGTACAGGCAGTGAATAGCGGAGTAGTTCCATCTCGGCGTAGAACTGTGAATTTCTTCTGCTTGGTCTTACAGTCCATAAGTTCCACACCCTTGACGAATACAGTCACTGCTCTTATCAATAGGATAGTGGAGGTGATCACCTCCATCTCAGGCTCTTCATCATCTTGTAGCCTTGCCGTCTCTCTCGTTTGAGGCGAGTTTGCTTCATACACTGGCGAAGACTCGGGTATTGGTGAAGACTCAAGGATTGATGAAGACTCAAGGATTGGCGTAGACCCTAGCTCAGAAAGAGGTGAAGAGCCGGTCTCGATATCTAAATCCAGGTTCATAGGTTCGGAATAATCTTCTTGGTGGGGACGCGAAGGAGTTGGAGTAACAGGAGTTTGGGGGCGAACCGATTGGTCGATCTGAGCTCTAGAAGCCTGAGATCTGGTGAAGGGGGGGCTGAATGTTACCTTGTCGTCGGTCTCGATGTTGGCGGAGCCTGTTATGTATCGGTGTGACTGGAGAACAAGAGCAAATGCACCCAGTGCCATCGCTTCGTGGGTTGCTAGACTTTTTCCCTGATTATTTTTGACCCATTCCGTAAACGTACCGAAGCTTTCAATCTGCTCTAGGGCAAGTTGAGCAGCAGACTTTTTTTCGTTAGAAACGAAGTGGTGAGAGTTAGAGCGGGAGTCTTCAGAGGTCATCATATGCGGACACCAAAGAACATGAAGGAGAAGATACTGTATATCTCCAATCTTGGAACCAGATGCCATTGTATAGGCATCGTCATGGATAGAAACAGAGAGAGCATTTTCGATTCCACATCGTTCGGTAGCAATCAGCCAAACCGATAGGTTGGGAGGTAGAGTTCGAAGGGAAATTCCAGCCATAACGAGAGATAAATGCAAAGTAAATCTGATCGACCTAACAGTTCTGAAGTAGGAAAGAAACTAAAAAGAACAACGCAAAAATGCCTAGACGTCTAGATACTTATCTACCACTCAAAAAAAAAAAAAAAAAAAAATAAGCACCAAACGTTCCGCTAACTTTTGGCAACCGCAACAGTTCTGCTTAATTTTGAGGAAGTCGCAAGTAAGCGATACCATATGGGAGTAGCAAATGTTCCACTACGCTGACCCCCCCTAAACCTGCTAAGTATCGGGAAACATACCTAGATATCTGTAAGAAGGAAATGAACAAGCTCTCCTTGGTAATTGTCACAGTCGCCGACCGTGGCCGTGGCCATATATACCACCATAGATTTCATAGCGGTCGGCTATGAAATTCTGATATCCTTTTATTGGATAGCCATTACGGCCGATGGTCTAGTGGGTTGGTGGTCGATATCCCCATTCGTCACAGTAATCGCGATTGGTGCCTTGAGAAATTTCCCCTCTTGGATATCAGTGATTTCTTTTCTAACGTCCTGCCCTTGCTTCATTAAATATGCCAACGGTCCTAGTTTGATGCATCTGCTACCTAGAGTAGTTACAGTCGAACTTTTCCTGGCTAGACTTGGAAGGTAGCACTGACAAGTAGCCTCTAACATCTGCAAAGAACACATCACTTAGCAAGCGCATCCCTGTGGCATGGGACTTACATGGAGAAAATGGATTAATAGGATGTAAAGATGTTGGTGTACTAAGGTACTGAACCACTGTCAACCCCTCTTTTATACCCCTATAGGTGTTTGTAGCACCTTCTCCAGGAAATATAAAGACTCCCAAAATATTGAACTGCAAGACCGACTTGGAATATGGCTTGCCGCACCTAAGATGCCCTTTGTGACGTGTAAGAAGTATAAAATTAAAAGAGAGCGAGGGGCTAAATACATAGCCATCTGATTAGGTACTAGATCTGAAACTTGCCATAGAGTTATACTATAATGCTTATCATGAAGCTACCATCACGGTAGTGCTAGAGTTATTTTCGCCCTTCCTATTGAGTAATTCTAGCAGATTTGTTTTATTAAATAGGGCTCCTTAATTCCCGATTTAATACAGGCTTAAAGCTTATTATTTTATAAGTATCACTGTCATGTAAGCTAGAATAGTATGTAAATCATTTTTAACTTGACTTTTGGCGAGGCTTATGATGTGGATCTAATATCCGAACCGTTGATAACAGTAAGGTGGGACGATGACACGTTGTTGCAGCTGCTAGATCTCAGCAGTACCTACCTATTTATAAAGGTTAGTTAAGAAATTCCGACTTACCCCACTGAACTAGGGATAGTGAAGAGCCAGTAGAGTGTGATAATGTTGGGGTGTAGCAAGAAACGCGGAAAGTTACCTGAGATTTAGTAGCTTATTAGGAAGGCTAAAGCCTTTCCAAAGTTAAGGTTAGGTTCTTAGAATGTATCTGCTGCCTCAGCAAGGGGGGAATAAAGGTTTTGCTTAAACTCTAATCGCGCGCTAGAGGTGTTAGCACTCTTTTTATTGGCCAGATGTTTATTATGCGGTCAATGCTGTTGTCCTAGTGTAGGCAACAACTCCATTATCTAGTAATCCATTACACCATGTCCATCTACCTCGAAAAGTATTAAGACCTTCGTCCCCCCCTCCCCCCCAGGATATCTAGCAACATAAAACCTTCGCATCTCGGTGCACATTTAAAACCAACTCGATTGAACTTCCACACGATCGCCCTTCGCGATGTCGCATTCAACCCAGACCACAGATTCTAACTCAAACCAACCAGGCATGGATCTCTGTACGACGTTTCTTGGCCGTCTTCGCTCTTCCGCGCATCAGTCCCCGTCCCCCTACGTTAAGCAGAGGTACCTAACCCGCTTCAACGTTAAGTGTACGCGCCTCGACTTCAATACCGGAAACCCAGAAGATGATGGCCCAGTGTTTCTCAAACTACCGCCTTACGATAAGATGAATGCTATCGCCCAAGAGAACGATTTCATACGAGACCAATCCGTCCCTTACGTGGAAGCCGACCTTAAGGGATCCATGTATGAGGCGCTCTGTGTTGGGGAAGCTCTCACACATAAGTGGTCTGGGTGGGTTCCCAAAACGATGTCCGACGGCAAAGATATGCAAGCGCTTAGTCCCTGGGACTGGTGTTGGTGAGTGATCCTTGAATGCCTTGATTATCTATTCTAAGCGGATGAGTACTTAAATACGCTAACTTGAAAACTACAAGGACGGTTGGTGATCGTCTCAGGACCAACAGATTCGAATGGGCTACTCTGCTTGTTTATGAGCTCCGTGACAAGTCTAAGCTAGACACAATGTGTGTTCTGATGAACAGCACTTCGTTTGATGATATGACACCTTTTTTAAGCGAGATCTGGTGCATCTTACGATATAGTGTATGCAAAGTGCGAGATCACCATGGTCATTTTCTTGAAGCCCCCGTAAGTTTATAAGAATGTTATTTTCATATGTGCGTTCTTAGTTAACATCTTATTAACCATAATTAAGGTCACTATTGTGTCACTTTCAGGGAGAGACGCCCGTATCGTGCAAGGCTATATTGACCCCGGTGCAAACGGTCTTGTCGTGCGAATGTCGCACATTATTCACCTCAATCAAGACAAGGAGAAAAACATGGAAGGAATCGTGCAGCTTGCTCGTTGGCTCTTCGCTGAGCCATGCAGAGAATCACCTGGTCATAACGAGGAGGTGGAGCTGGTTATGAGAAAAAAAGCAAGATTGTGCTGAATAGTTTTCGATACGTACCGACACCCTTATTGGCAACTTAACTACCTAGGTACCTAGGGCGTTATGAAATGACATGGTGGTGTGAGGACTAGGGGAATTAGGAACCGTGGCTTAATGTATATATATTTCGTTGCTTTACCATAGTTGGCGTTCAGCTTTTGCTTTCTTAGTTAGTCGGCAGCAGTCAGATCTTATGCATTCCTTTGCCTTATTTTCATTCATACACCCTTTACACAACTAAACAGTATGGTGGTTGGGTGTCGTGGACTATAAATTAAGGTCTGACCTTAAACCTTCACAGCCTCACACAACTGAGGGGAGCAGGCCTTCACTATCCTTGGTTCAGTGGAGTAAGGTTATACACGAATATTGCAGCCCGAGGCATCTATCCTTCTTACGTATCTTAGGCGTGTTAGTATCGCTGCATTTATACATTCCATTCATGCAGTATTTTTTATTAAAAAATTAAATGCCTATACTGCCGCAATATGTAGTTGATGTCACAATTGCGCAGGTGGAACAGATAAGGCCGCGACCTCTTGAACTCTAGCTGCTAGTATTTACTCTACCACTCATGTGAGGTACTCAAACCTCGTCACAAACACAGAGCTCGTGAGAGAATAAACTTAATGGAATAGAGGTCTATTCCCAAGTCCTTTTGCTATCTAGAGAGCGAAAATGTGTGTGTGTGTGTGTGTGTAGAAGGAGGAAGCTAGCTAATTATGAGTGCCTTAGGGAGACCTAAGGATAAGTCATGTGCACAGGCCACCTAAGGTGGGGTGTGTGCTGACTTAATAATTCATGCTACCACTGAGGTCCTTGCGTTGTGGACCTTTAAGCCGTTAGACAATGATGTTAACAGTATCTTCATGTTTTAAAGGGTTCATCCAAGACCTCCACAGCCCTAGTTCGTTGTGAATATAAAGCTTACTCAGTTTCCCCGTTGCTTCGTTGACTGGAACTTGGTGGCGATTTCTGCTTTGTAGAGGTATCCCCGGAAGTCATAGGCAAGATATTGGAGAGGCCCTTTTTTGGTGATGGTGGTGACCACCAGAATAATGGGTACCTTCGTTGGATATTATTTGTGAACATTGCAATGGCCACAATCATGGTAGATGAAAGGAGAACTACCGCCAAGAAGTACCAGTCTAGTTGGTTGATTGTTGCGTCCAAGACAGGCAAAAGTGCTGTTGCCCCAGCAGGTGGATGAATCGTCTTGGTAAATTGCATGACCACAATGGCAGTCGCTGTAGCCAATGAAGCAGCAAGCCATGCTAGCCAGAAATGATGGCTTCCGTCATCGTGTAGATGGTAGTGTATATCGAAAATTCTGGTATATATAATACCAGTCAAGGCACTTATGAAGTGGCCTCCTAGAACCGCCCGAGGCTGTGCCAGAGGTGAATCGATCGCTCCAAAGCAAAGTACAGCAGATGCCCCCTTTTTCGACCCCCATGTGTAAGTAAGTTAACCTAGTGCAAAGGGGAAGATTCAACTAACATAGGAGGCCACGAGAGGCGGAACACCTCTTTCAATGAAATATGCAGATTGGCCAAAAATAGCCTGAAGCACTGCCAACCCACCGAACGCACCGATGAAGGCCCAGATATATGGTACGTAAACAGGTGTTGGGGGCTGGATCTTGCCGGTCGAATTTTGACGCAAGCCGAACCAGCGAGTTATCCACGGGGCAATAGAGTCGACATGGAATGGCGAGGAGAAGTATTTCATGTTGGTCGATTGTAAGGAGTGCGGTAAATAAAACAGGACTGTGGCGAGTGATGAAAGATCGTATGTTGGGGACAAGTAAGATCAGTTTACGAACATCGAGTTTTTATTTTAATTATCGTCGTATCAAAATTATGAGGCCTTTAATGTCTGTGGAGAAGTTTGTAGAACAAAATTTTTTCTTCTTTAACAAACAAGTGGTCTCGCTCTCAACATTGCTATTACCTTTAGTGCGGTTAATGCTACGTTAACAATTCTAGTCCAATGCCACAAATAGCACAAAGTGTCACAAGATACCTAGAAAGTTAGGTATTAAAGATGTTGTGTGAGTTACTAGTATTATGGCTACTTGTGATATCCTTCCTTATAATTAAATGCAGCCTATTTGTTTCGTAATGAATGCGTGCTGCTATGTGTCCCATGATTTAATATGTCACTCTTGATAACGGGTGAGGCGATCTCAGATTTTAGGGGCTCATCAGCGCTTGTATAACTAAAGCTTTAGGTGTGATTCCACATATATTGCTTCTTATATCAGCTTATTCTTTGTTTTTTTTTTTGGTTTTTGGTTTTTTTTTGCTTATTTGTTTATTTATTTTTTTGTTTGTTTGTTTATTCGTCTGTTTTGTTTGTTTGTTTAACGTCTAGGCTGGAGTGGCGTGTGCCTCTCTCTTGCAACTTCCCTAAGGGTATGGGACGTGGCAAGCTATAAGTGTAGCTATCAGTGCAAGTGTATCTACATTTAATGAAGCCATTCCTTGCTTCGAGGGCTCAACGTTCCATAATCAATGGCTGCTACCTGCCGATCCTGCTGATTTGCTGCTGTGTGATTCCATTCTAAGTAGCTTACACCTGAAGTAGCTAACATAGTTAGGCCCTTCCTTCCTGAGCTTCATCCAAATCAAGTCGGATGAAAGCAGAAAGGGGATAATCAGGACTCCTGTATTATCAGGACTCGTGATAGAAGCCGCCGTGGTCCAGACTGGGGAGCGCCGTGTCACGGACCACCTCAACACGTGACATCTATAATCACGTGTTAAGGTGGATGGACCCACAGAGCAATGCCTTTCGTTAGAAAGGGCTATATAAGCTGGCTTTGCGCGCCGAGGGGGGGTAGCCATATACTGGATATCATCGCCAACCTAGCCACCTAGCTATACATTAGATTTCATCGCTGACCTAGTCATATACCAGGTTGCATCGCCAACCTAGCCATATAGGTGGTGCATGTGGCTAGGGGTGGCTAGGGGTGGCTAAGGGGAAAGGTGGGTCGGCGCAGCGCTGCAACCAATGAGAAGCAATATTTAGTGACCAATTAAAAGAGGTTTTCAAATAACCAATCAAATCGCAAAGCCCGACCAATCAGATCGCAAGAGGCACGGTAGGAATTTTTTTTTTCCTGCGGGTAGGGAAGTAAACCTTTCTAACGAAAGGCATAAACATCCTCAATGTCGAGTCGACAGCTAAGAAAGCTTAACAAGCAGAGGGAGCTAGAAGCACCCCATGCGCAAACTCTCACCGAAGAAGACTCGGAAGAAAGCGATGATGCGCCCATTCAAAAGTCGAGACCTAGCATGTTCTCTGGATTTGCTGCCTTAGGAGACCAGGACGAACAGGATGATGAGGATGAACACGAAAATGATGATGAAAATAAGGAAAAGGACGAGACCACTTTAGTCCCTGCTCCCTCCCAACCGATAGAAACCGCAAAGACCTCGTCTAAGAAGAGCAAGAAGAAGAAAAAGAAGACTAAGAAGCCGGGAACTTCTACCACAAAAGAAGAACCCGGCAAACAGGACGATATGGATGAGATCGACCAAGCACTTCGGGAACTTGCTTTATTAAAGAAGCCTGGCACTTCTGGCACGTCGGCTGGCGACAGCGGCAGCGACGCGGTCTCGAAAGCCTATGAGCGAATCTGCGAGCTCCTCCGCATAAATACATACCACTTGAAGGTCATCAACGAAATGCGCAACCTTTTTGGTCGTGAAGCTATCGCTGCCGCGCAGAACGAAGAAGACGAAGAGCGCACACGCGCTCAGCGTCAGCGGCGACCGCTACAGCAACAAGTCGATCTAGAAACCTACCTCAAAGGACAGCCAGGCAAGTCCCTACCTGAGGTAACTCTACGGCGGAACCCATTCTTGCCTGGCAAAGACAGCTGGCCACGGGCATCCACTGAGGGCCTTGCCATGACACAGGTGAAAACCGAGCAAGCGACAGCTCGACCAGGGACGGTCGAGTTTGTGTTTTCACACAGTCCTGCATACAACGATCTTGAAAACCAATTTTTTGGCCTCGTCCAAATGTATGACCCCATGCAGCTGGTCCATTTTCTTCACCGCCATCCATACCATATTTCCTGCCTCATTCAAGTCAGCAAAGTTGCAAAACAAGACCAGAACTCGGCTCTTTCTGCCGATCTATGCGAACGTGCCCTATTCACATTCGGTCGCGTCTCATCTTCGGCTTTCCGGCAGAAACTAGAGGAAGGGAAAGCCAGACTTGACTTCAAACGACCAGAGAACCGACAATTCTGGCTGGCAGGATATCACTATCTAAAGAGCTTGATCTTCAAGGGCACATATAGGACTGCATTAGAATGGTCTAAGCTGCTCTTCAGCATGGATCTGAGTGATCCGTACGGGATAATTCACTTCATACACCCATTAGCCATCCGGACGCACGAGTCTAAATGGTTCATCGACTTTTGCGATTCTGAGGCGTTGGATGAATGTGATACTGCACAGGACTACATCAGACAGACACTCGTATTAGCGAGACTACAGCAGAATGACACGGCTGGTGCCAAGGCTCTTCTCCTAGAAGGCATGGAGCGGTTGCCGTGGCTGTACGGTAGCCTCTTTAAGTCTCTCAATCTCGATGTCCCTAAGGCTATATGGGGTCTCCCGGCTAGGGATCCAGATGAGGAATTTTACACAGAACTCTACGTACACCAAACCAAGGCGTTATGGGATAACGCGCAGACCATAAGCTTGCTGAAGGAGGCATCCAGCATAGCGAAGAAACCCGAGCTTGCAGCACTCCCCTATCCGCCAGTAGTAGGACGAAATGTTGGCAGGTTTGTCTATTTGGACAACACACCCTCTTTGATGGGTATGGTTCCCAGAGGAATGCTCAGTGAATCACCAAATTGGGAATTCGACCCACTACCACCTTTGCTTAACGAGAACGTCTTCTCATACGAGTCGCAAAAGTTGCCATGGGAAGATCGAAATGGTGCTGGTGGCCTGAGACTCCCCAGCGACATCGAAGCCATACGACGAATCCTAGAAGGGGCAAGACGGGAGGGCGCTCCCCGAGATGTGCAGAGGGTTTTCGAAGATGCACTTGCTGAGGAAGAAGCTGCAGGAGCGGAGGACGGGAACGAAGGCGGCGGTGTTGGAGCCCTAGGCGGATTTGTGCAGGCGTTCATGGACTTTTTGAGACCTGTGAGCGGGGAACGAAGGGATAATAATGATGAAGACACGGATTATTACTATGATTCCGAGTTAGAGAACACAATGCCAGGAGCCTGGGCAGAGGATTCAGGGGCGGAGGACTCGGATCTTGAACTCCCTCCGCTAATGCCAGCGAATGACCGGCAGGCCGAGGAAGAAGATTCGACAGACGACGAAATGCCCCATTTGGCACCGGCGTAAATGGAAAAACACATCGCAAAAGCACATATTGAGATGGGCACTAGTTTTCGATGGCCATCCTCAAGATAAGCTTGAAAGTAGGAGATTTTTAGGATCTACATGTATGCGTATCAAGCTATTACACGGCGAGCTACACAAGTGTGCCAAGACGGCAGTTCTGTAAGGGGAGTGGTGTAGAAGAGCAGGGAACAGATAAGCTCGATTGGACGATGGAATCTTTCTGTCAAGACAAAAAAAGCGTGGTTGTTATGTATCTCATATTGACACATAATAGGCCTACCATGCAACAACTAGACACGATAGGTGGTGTACCTATGGGACTACGGGACTGTGGGACCAAGTGTGGTCAAAAATGGAAAATTAACCATGAAATCCGGGGGTAGATGATCAGTCCGTTCCATGGTCGGTTTCTGTAGTCGACCGATCTAAGATTAGCCATGAGCAAGTTTTCGGCTTGGTAATGCTAGTGGTAATCAAGGATCTATTGGTTTCATACTGGGTAAAGAGAAGGGACCCTGGGGGAACGCGCGGTGCGAGAGAATGAGAGAAAATAAAAGCTCGGGTTTCATTCTGTAGCTAAATGAAGGGGATCTTTGTCTAGCACGCGAGAGCTGAGGGTGAAGTCGTCAGGTCAGATGTAGCATACAGTAGTCAGTATTTATTATATGCACTGTAAATGTAAGCGAAACTATCCTTTAGAAAGGCGAGTGATTTATGCCCAAAATGCGCCGCACTGTGCTGGGTACAGGCGAGGCCCCCTTTCGAGGGGTAGGCTTGTACTGAGTACTGAAGCGCCTAATGTGCCACTGATCAATGGTGGGGAGGTGGGAGGGGCTTTGAACGTCAGTGATGTGCCCCTCCTTCTAAACTACCTAGGTACACTACTACCAACTCAGCTGGCAGTCTGTTGCCATATTTTCCCGTATCTTTTTTTTTTCCTTTGTTCCAAGACGAGACACAACCTGACGTGATTGAGCCAGACCAATTATTAATACAACCTGAGCCTGGAACCAACACCACTTACACCACCACCACTACCACCACTACCTACCGCTGCCAGTAGACCGTGCTACATACCATCCGGCATTACCTTACCTTACCTTACTTATACACATATAAATTCCCACACACGTAACCAAGAAAAAAAAGTTGTCGTGTCCTCTTTCCCGAGCCATCCATCCATTCCATCCATCTCATCCTATTCATCTATTCTTGTACCTAGGTACGCAGATTACCTCGTAACCCTTAGGTAAGTAAATTCCCTTACCTCACTTTCATCTGTTCCACCAGGGTATTTATAACACCCTCTCACTCCCCCCTCCCCCCCCCTTCCTCTCTCCTCCTCCTCCTACTACTTAAACATCCAACCCGGCCGTACTCTAATCGTTTGCTCTTGTCTTCTAGTTTCGTCGCATACATACGCAGCTACGCAAAGCATTCCCTCTACCATTCCTTCGTTCACTACGGTCTCTATCTAGTTATCTGTCGATCCACCCTTCGATCTCACCACCATGTCCGACGAACACACCTACAAGTTCAACGTGACCATGAGCTGCAGCGGCTGCTCCGGCGCCATCAACCGGGTTCTGGGCAAGCTCGAGGGTGCGTTTCTCCTCCTCTTCTTGCTCTGCTCTTACCCTACTCTTTTATTCCCTTCCCCCGTCAACTAACCTCTCTCCCTCTTGTCCTATGACTAACATGTCGGTTCTCTACAGGCGTCAAGAGCTACGACGTATCGCTCGACAAGCAAGAGGCCCTCATCGTCGCCGAGCCGGGCCTCGACTACGAGACCGTCCTGCGCACCATCAAGAAGACGGGCAAGAAGGTCAACTCGGGCGAGGCCGACGGCGAGAACAAGAGCATCGAGCTGGCCGACTAGGGTATCGGGTAGTGTGAAATGGAATAGAAGAAAAAAAAGATATAAAAAAAGGAGAATTGGATGCGGTGTCTTTCTTTCGTTGGTCGTTTGTTCTTGTTGAAACATGAAGAGGGGCATATGAATCGCCCCCCTTGAAACGGAAGAGGGGGTTGAATGATCTATCATATGTAACCCCTCCTGAGCGAGGGAATGCGCAGTATATTGATAGGAATTCCGAGATTTAGAATAGAAAATAAAGAATTTTAAGAAGGAAGAGAAAACAAGCTTGAGTGATTGAGTTTGTTATTTGCACGAATGACGAAATCGCGAACTGCGGGCGAGTTCATAGAGGAAAGATGGAAATGATATCAAATCTACGCCAAGAGATTTGGTATGGTGTATAGGTGGATATAGGTTAGGTCAATATGCACAACAGTGAAATGCGAAGTGATGTAGGTGTGTATAACAATACATGTAAACTCTCTGTATAGTTTATGCAGATCGGTTTTTATCGAGTGCATCTCCTTTCTTTCATACCATCGCCGCTTATAGATAATAACCTACTTATTCACTGCGGTCTTCTAAAATCTACATGCATGCATCCTCGTCTTGTTGTGTGAGATAAAGTAAGCCATTGCTATACACATATCGAGTGGTGGCGCATTGCACGATATCACACTACTGTATATCAATGTATGGAGTATAGCAAGTAGTAAGCTGCGAGGCACCTGTTTGGGGTGTAAGTTCACAGAGATACATATGTATGTAGCATGTAGATCGTCCGCAGGCAATTAGTTCGTGTAATTTTGGCTTGTAGCACGTCCGTATGCATGTAGGTTACGTATGTAGATTGGATGTGCCTAGTGTAGGTCATCAGTACATACATCACAACGAACCTGAACCCGACTTGACGACTACAATTTCCTGGAAAGTCCATCAGCCCCTGAAGTGTAGGTAAGTAGTTACTTAAAGTAGTGTCCGGATACCCCGGGAATAACCTTGGAAGTCTTGTAAATACAAAAAGGGGTTGGTCAGGTTGGTAGTAGTAGTAGTATAGTATAGCTTGAGAGCCGTTCAACCCGCCCATACGTATTTACAGGGAACTAGGTAGTATGTAGGTAGGTAAATAGTTGATGTGCTATTCTTAACAACTCGTTTTTAGACTAGGTAGATCTGTGTATACTAAGTTTAGGTAGGGGTAGAGAGGGGTACAGGACATTGATACATATATATGACCTATAATCTACACATAAGATGCAGGGGATCTTTCGAACGTTTAATGGCAACAGCCGAACGGACATCCAGTCTCGAGCGAATTGTGCTGGACTGGGGGCAGCTTATTGCAACGACAATGCTGCAGAAACGATGTGATAGGTAGGCGGTTAGGGGGTATATATGTAGGTAACAGTAACATTATGGAATCACGTGTCCCCACCGGGTGAGAAGTTGTGTGATTTGATGAAAAATCCCCTCCCTCTTGCAGGTTGCTTTTTAACTGTCCTTTTCATTTCTTTTTGTTTTCCCCTTCTTCCCAATATACACCTAAATAAATTATATAAATGACTTATCTTATTTTTAAACCTAAGAAAAAAAGACAAGCGAAAATAAAAGAAAAAACACGAACCGAGTAAATTATTTACTGATGATGATCTGATCCTTGCAACATTGAACCACTTTTTTTTTTAACTAAATATTTCTATTGTATGTGTCTTGGTTCTGGGGGAGCATCGCAACCTTGGTTTTCCCCCCAGCTTCTTCAAATCCTTTATAGATAGATATATCTATTTTTTCTCATCTTTTGCTCTTGGTTGCACATGAAGTTGTAAAGAGCTCTTCTTATTAGTTGATTCGTATTTTTAAAGTTATTAAAGTTTCCCTATTACTCATTCTTTCTCTCTCTCTTTTTTTTACTAGTATTATATCCCTTCTCTTCTCTACTTCTTTTTCTTCCCTTCCTCCCCCCCTCCCCGTCCTCCCCGGGCGTCGAAAATCCTCCTCCCCGAACCAATCGTTTGGGGGCTCCTCTATTTTTTTCTCCGTTCTCGAATTTCTAACCCGGGCGGGACCTTTTTATTTTTGGTTCAATAGGGAAAATTCCTATGAGTTCGGCTTACACGATCACAATATCACACACTACACATCAGTCACACTCACACTCACACACTTACACTCACGCACGCACTCACACGCACATACATCCTACTGTGCGTGTAACTTCGTCTCTAAACTACCTAACCTACAAGATTCTCGGCCGAGTCCGTGTCCAAACAGATCCTTTCCTTTTCCTTTTCACTCTCCGTTTCTGTTTCGGACTCTCTATCTTCCCCTCTCTTTTATCTCCCTAGCCTCACTCACTCATTCATGGCCGATGCTGTTAAGCCGGCACCGCTGATATCGGCTCACGACGGAAACCATAGTCCAAGCAGCGGCACATCGATCACCCCTTCACGTAGTATAAAGCGTCCCCGCCCGGTTAAAAGCTGTTTAGAGTAAGCCTAAAGAATTCTTTTTCTTTTCCTTTTCTTCTTTTCTGAGACTCTTTTATTCATGTGTTGCGCCTTGATGTATGTGCGCTGCTTGTTGCTAGTATACCTATACCTATTGATCCACCTAGCCTACCTGTCTATCAATATCTACCCGTGCTGCATGTGTCTTAATATACTCCAAGTACGGGCTGGCTTCAAGCACACGCCTCTTGCTGAGCTTATGGTCACGCCAACGCCAACGCCAACACCCACATTATACACCTATATGCACCAACCCCCTAGTAGTCTTCAATAACTAACTAAATACTAATTAATATAGATGCCGCCGTAGGAAGCTCAAGTGCGACCGGCTACTGTCGTGTTCGCAATGTCAGCGGTCACAGCGCACATGTCGCTACGCGGCTGAGGGCGAGGCCGTGAGTGTCTCGGATGGCTCCGACGTCGACATGCCCGAAAAGGCCCCCAAGCGGTCATGCCATCCCCCGCCGTTGGCCCCGAGCCACACCAGCAGCCGAAGCAGCATATCTTATGCTAATTCCTCGGTGCTTGATGACCACGCCACCAGGATCGAACGGCTGGAAAAGCTCTTGCTGGCGCGCAGCCCGTCTCTCCCCGACACCACCTTGGGCACCCGTAATCAGCGCCCCGCCGCGTCCCCGCTGACTATTCGCGGGCTGTCGGTGAAGGGAGGGCTGCGGACCCGGTTCTTTGGTCAGAGCAGTGTCCGAGTGCTGCTGAATCTTGTAAGTCGCATTTAGTCCTGCTTCCCTGTTACCTATCTATTACCCATCGCACTAGCGACAACGGCATCTTAACCCTTGCTGGCAGTTTGATGAAGCAAAAGATATCATGCTCAGCGGGGATGGGTCGGACGAGATCCGCGAGAAGTTCCTCAATATCCAGCGTATCAGCAAGGCGCTCCAGGACGAGCATCGAAAGGTCACGGCTCCGATCACGGTGTTTGTCGACTCGATGACCCCCATCCAGAAGCGCATGGCCGACGTGCTACCCAGCAAGCCGACGTGCGACCACCTTGTTCGGATGTATCTCGGCGGCACCGAGAACCTCTATCGTGTGTTGCACATCCCCACCTTCAAGACTCAATACCGCCTCTATTGGGAGGGCAGACCTCAGCATGAATCGTTCCTCCCCCAGCTCCTCTCCGTCCTGTGCATTGGGTATCGATTTCTCGGACTTGGTCAGGGTCAGTATCACGACAGAGACGGGATACATATCCCTACGGCATGCGCTCTAGTAAGGGCGTGGTTGGACAGCCTCCGGGGAAAGCAGCTCGTCGAGTTTAGCACGCTACAGGCTGAAGTTCTCCGGCTCATGGCTCAACGCATGCTCGACGCGCAAAACCAGGAATCGTGGACACATCTCGGGCTCATCGTTCGTATGGCTATGACGATGGGTATGCACCGTGACCCATCCGAGTTCGCCCCCAAGATTCAGCCCTTCTGGGCCGAGATGAGGCGACGGGTGTGGTACACGATCCTCGAGCTCGACGTGCACATGTCGATGCAGTGCAACCTACCTAGCTGCATTCGCGAGGGCGATTTCACGTGCCAGCCGCCGCGGAACGTCAATGACGAGGATCTGCGGCCCGACATAGTGGAGACGCCCGCGTCGCGGCCTTTCGAGGAAGATACAGATAACCGTGTCCAGGCGTTCGCTGCGCGATCTCTCCCCTACCGGTTCCAGATTGTCGACCTCATCAACCGCATCGACAACTTACAGGATTACCAACAGGTTTTAGACCTCGGCAACGCGCTCGAATGCGTCCTCGAAGACGTTCGGTACTTACTACCCACTCCGCCCTCACCTGAGGCGGCGGCGGATTCTCGTCGCCTATGGATGACAAGGGTTATACTCGACATGAACTGCCGTCGCCCGCTGCTGGCGCTATACCGGCCCTTCGCGCTAAGCAGCCCCGACGCGCCGCAGCAGATCATGACGGGGTATTTGCGTTCTTCTATGGTACTTCTATCGTACCTCGACGAGGTGGATCCCGCCTCCCCCGAGTATCAAAGCATATGGCACCTACATCACCTTGTGCTCAAGCAGGACATCTTGCAGGCGGCGTTCGGCGTGTGCTATTACATTAAGCAGACAAGCCACGGGATTCCGTCGTCGTCATCAACATCGTCGCCCTCATCGCCACCGCCTTCGCGGGCGTCTACCAGCTGGTATCCCGCCAGCAACAACATCAACAAGACCCGGAACACGTCGATAGAAGAGGCGTGCACGGTCGCGACGGCGAGCTCGCCGCGGCTGGCGCCGCACAAGCTCAAGGAGTCGGTTGAAAACGCGCTCGATAACATGCTGAAGCGCATACGCGAGGTGGGCGCCGACATCAAGGACATCGTCTCGCTGATGACTGTGTTCTACACGTACCGCGAAGGGTCGGTTGAGCAGCGCAAAGAGGCCATTAAGCGTGGAATGCAGAGTGTGGTGGATGCGGGGCTCCAGTCGATTCATGCTACGCAGGAGAATATTGCTTCGATGCCGGTATGGTTTTTGCTGTTTTATTTTTTTTTCTCTTGGCCTCCCCCTTCCCTCTCTCCCCTTTCCCCATCCTCTCTCCTCCCATACCCTAGGAACTAGACTTTTGCATAAGGCCTGGTACGTCAGGGTTTTCTAACATATACTAATCATAGATCGAGCCCTCGCCGGTAAATATGCCCGTGACTAATAGCTTCCCGACCAACACGGCCCTGCTGAACCAGATGCAGCCGTTCCTGGTAAATGCGGATATCCTTACTAACGCTGTATGATTAAGTCCCCCCTTCCCCCTCTTACTTTCTTCCCTTGTCATTTCCCTTCGAAGGAGTAAAAATCAGAGCTAACGTAAAAAAAAAAAATCAAGATCGACGACTTTTCTGTTTGGGATATGGAATTCTGGGACCCTTTACTACAGACGGGTCCAACGTGAACACCTAACCCCTATAATAAGCGCTGATATCCATAATGGGGTTTTTGTTGGATGCTCGCAATACCTCGAGAGCATATCATATTAAGTTTGAAACACACGACCGTTCACGGCTATTCCGCAACCTTCAGTTTCTCGATCTCTCCTCTATCTCTACCCTGGCGCCACCTGATTCTTGAGTTTGTAGACTCAGTGAACGTAAATGAACGGCAGCGATAGAACTATACAGATTATAAGCGAGAAAGGCGAGGATTTGGATTCGGATGACTCATACCACCTGTGATGAGACACAGGATAGCGTGGCGCCTGCTATTGGAAGGTATGTCACTCGCTTGACACTGTCCGGTTATTACTGATGAATATCACTTAGAGTTTTTTTAAGAGGTATAAAGACGAAATGACATTTCTAATTAGGTTTATATCAGGACGAACCCAGAGATTTAGGGTTGACAGGCCTGATCTAGCTTTTTCTCTCGACATGATCTCGTATGGCAGCTATCGAATCCTCGAATAGGGTTTAGGAAGAAAAGAACAGGCTGGTATGATATGGTCCATTCTCTCATGATATAGGGAGAAATCGTATTCATGAGGTCTAAGGATTTAAAAGGGAATAGGACTAGAGGCTGGTATTGTATATGCTGTATATTAGGTACATAAGGGGCATTGCAAGAAGTCATCACTCATAACGACACAATTTACGATGGAAGATGGCGCATTAAAGACTTTTCTTTGAGTTGGCTGTCTCCATCTGGGTCCAAAGACTTCTATTCCTAATAACTTTCAGGCCATTGTGGAAAATTCCAGTAAACCATCAATGAGATAATTTTAGCAAGGTTCGAGTAGAATACTCTCTTTTCCGTAGGTTGTTGATGTTGGAAGTTAATAGCAAGCCATCACTCACGTTGAATATTGGAAGAAAAAGTCAAAGGAGACGTTAGCAACTTAAAGACATGAAATCCATGAACCTCCTACGATATTTCTTGGTGTTAAGGTTTCTGGATTTTCTTCGTCCTGAGGTAGATCTTTCGTACAGAGTTAGACAGGTCGAGAAAATATATCTATAGAGTTGAGAGCACTTCAAACACAAAATCGAACGATTTCTTGCCTGTTGGTCTTACTGCGCACCCTGTGATCATTCCCATACTAACCATCTCTCATACAACAATGCACCTCAGCCGAGTGAACTCGGGAGAAAATAAGCTCTTGAACTACGGGCCATTGCAGAATTCTATTTTTTGAGTTTGTTTTTTTACAAACCCTCCGAACAAACCCACGTTACTTTGATTGTTTCAACGGCTCTACCACGAAATCTGCGGCCCGTCCCTAAGCACGATAAAAAGTATGCTGAAGCCCAGCAGCATGTTAAAGTTAGAGTTGCTCTACCATCCTCGCCAAACAGTGTCTCCTCTGGGGCCTTTTCCTACATAGTATGTAAAGGGGGAAAGTATATTCGAACATGGCAGTCACGACTTAGGTCGTCGTCGTCGTTGAGAAAAAGTGGAACCATGCTCTCCTGGCTGTATAAAAGGAAAGGACTGGCCTCTCTCTCTCCTTCCTTCCTTCCCTCTTTCCGTAGATATCTCCTTCCTTCCTTTTTATTTTCTTTTCTTAATATGCATGCATGCATACAAACACATACACAGTCTAGGTCCTTCGACCCCTCGACCTCTTGTACCCTTGTACCCTCGTACCCTCCCTCGACCCCTCTACTGTCAGTTTCTCTACACCTCGAGTGTTTGCCTTTTTAACTATTCAACCCTTCTACTTCTACTTCTACTTTTACATTCACTTTCATTTCTTTCACATCTACTTCTTTTACTTTCATTTCTTCTACATTCACTTCTACATTTACTTCTTCCACTTCCCCTTCTTCCCCTTCTTTTCCCTTCTTCCCCTTCTTTCTCATTCTTCCCCTTCTTTCTCATTCTTCCCATTCTTTTCCCTTCTTCCCCTTCTTTCCCCTTCTTCCCCTTCTTTCCCTTCTACTCCTCCTACTCCTACTACTCCTCCTACTCCTACTACTACTACTACTACTACTACTACTACTACTACTACTACTACTACTACTACTACTACTACTACTACTACTACTCCTACTCCTACTCCTACTACTACTACTACTTCTCCTACTACTACTCCTCCTCCTCCTACTCCTCCTCCTACTACTACTACTACTCCTCCTACTACTACTACTACTACTCCTACTACTCCTCCTCCTCCTCCTACTACTACTACTACCACTTCTACTTTACTACTCCTACTACTTTTATCTCTGCCACTTCTATCTTTACTTCTAATTTTTTTCTTTACACTTTTACCTTTTTTTACTTTTACTTCTTCCATTTCCACTCTTGCACCATCTAACCCCGCGACCATTCTACTTTTTAATCATTTACCACAGCACCATTCGACCTTTCGACCTTTCGACCATTCAACCATTCGACCATTTGACCTTTCGACCTTTCGACCTTTCGACCCTCAAACCTTTAGACCCTTAAACCTTTGAACCTTTCAACCATTCGACACCTCAACACCTCAACTTTTCAACTTCTTAACCTCTTAACCTTTCAACCTCTCAACCCTACTTCTCTACCTCTCTACTTCTCAGCTCCCCAGATCTTCCACCATCTGGCCTTTTGACCTCCCCTCCATTCAGTTATTCGACTCCTCCTTCACTCAATTATTCGACTCCTCCTTCATTTAATCATTCGACTCCCCCTTCATTAAATTATTCGATTCCTCCTTCATTCAATTATTCGACCCACCTCCCCCCCTCCCCCCTCCTCCCCCCCTTCATTAAATTATTCGACTTCCTCTCCATTAAATTATTCGACTTCCTCTCCATTAAATTATTCGACTTATCCTTCATTCAACCACTCGACCCCTCAACCCACGACTCATCCCGGATTTTTTTTCGCCCTTCTATCATTCGACTACTCGACCACTCAGCCACTCAAACACAGTACTCTTCGACCGCGACACTCTTCGACCTCAGTGCGCTCCTTCCTCTTCCCCTTTCCTCTTTCCTCAGCAGCCGACAACACCGAGGCACTTCACCATATGTGCCATTCAATCCATAAATCCATACATACCCACCCCTACCCCCATCCCTTTCACCATTCCTCACCTTCATATGAAGAGTGGCGTAAGCCAAGCATGTAGCAAAACATATGCATCCAAGCCGCTGGTCTAAGATAAGGCGCCTCCGGGTCAGGGAGATATCGGGTTCGAATCCCGGTCCTGCGTTGAATTATCCGCCTGTCGTCTAATAATCCGCTTGTCATCTATTCATTGGTTCAAAGATGCCGGATAAGATACCCTTCTGGAGGCAATCCCGGTTCGAACCCGGGGCGGGGAAGGGTAGGAGCACCACCGCTACCAGGGCCCGTCCATCAAAGGCATGACGTTAAACCGCCTAGAAAGATTCTCTTTGACCAAGCTGAGAGTTTTACACATACGCCTGGCAGCCTTGGACCGGGCTTGATTGGATCCACGGGTCTATTTTAACCCAACCGCCTCCGGGCAACCGCCTTCGGGCACCCCGAAGTCGCCTACGGGCATTCAAGCTACCAGCTTATAAGACTTCTTAATTTTTGGAACTTAATTTTTTCTCCTTTTTTTAAAAGGAACACTTTTTTTTCATTATGGTTGGTACTGCGTGTATCGCTATAAAGAAGAAGAAGAGAAAGGAAATAGTAAGAATTTTATTATCATAATGGATGAAGCTATTCACGATGATGATGATACTCGGGGTTGATGTTGAAGAGGGAAGGAACGAGGAGGGTAGTTTCCTCTTTATAGGAAGTCGGTATTAGTGGAGAGTAGGAGATGTGATTGGATGTTATAATAGCTATGTTCTACATAAGTACCTAAGTACTCCGTAGCTGTTTAGGTAACCTGACACCTCGGTAGATACTGTAATTGGTACCTGCGTGCGTCATGATCATAATCGATAATAAACAACTACTGCGGCCGCTATATCTCTTCGGGCAAAGTGCCTCGGCTGTCTGTATAATAAGTTGGAGCTCTCCCCGCAATAACAGTAGCGAATTCCAGAAGGATTTACGGGTCCCTATATAAACTGGGACCATCCTATGGACATACAACAATGAACCAGTGCCTACAAATCAATTCAATTGAATTGACCGTACCTTCCAACTTGAATCCCATATGCTGCTGTAATATCTTATCTACCTAATACACCACTTAGTTGTAAATCTACCCAGATACCTATACTTATACGTTAGTTATACACACCTTGTCTAGTCTTATACAACCCCTTACATATAACCTAGATATATACCCAGCAGTTGTGAATCAAAACCACCAACCATTTCTTAAGAAAAGGAGAAGAACCGTAACCAGCAATTCTTCAATATGCCGGCCAAACAAAAGCAGCCAGTCTACGTATTGGGCGTCGGCCTGACCAAGTTCATCAAGCCTCGCGGCAAGGTTGATTATACCGAGCTTGGCTTCGAAGCTGGTGTGAAAGCCATGCTAGACGCACAAATCAACTACGATGATGTTGAACAGGGTATAGCCTGCTACTGCTACGGCGACTCCACCTGCGGCCAGAGAGTATTCTACCAGTTCGGTATGACCCAGATACCTATCGTCAATGTCAACAACAACTGCTCGACCGGATCCACCGGCCTGTCAATGGCCCGGAATACCATTGCTTACGGTGGTGCCGACTGTATCATGGTTGTCGGCTTCGAGAAGATGATGCCTGGGAGTCTCCAGACCTTCTTCAAGGATAGGGAGAACCCGACTGGTACGTCAGGGAAGATGATGGCCGAGACTAGAGGGTACACTAAGGCCCCCGGCGCTGCCCAGATGTTCGGGAATGCGGGAAGGGAGTACATGGAGAAGTAAGCAGCCAATCCAAGACAAGAAAAGGAAAGGGGAAAAAGAGGGTACCCGCTCATCATTAACACCCCCTTACAGATATGGCGCCAAGCTGGAGGACTTCGCCGAGATCGCTCGCATCAACCACGAGCACTCAAGCCGCAACCCGTACTCCCAGTTCCAGGACGTATACACCCTCGAGCAGGTCCTCCAATCGCCCATGATCCACGAGCCCCTCACCAAGCTCCAATGCTGCCCGACCTCCGACGGCGGCGCCGCCGCCGTGCTCGTCTCGGAGGCCTTCCTCGCGGCGCGCCCGCACCTGCGCGACCGCGCGATCCTCATCGCGGGGCAGTGTCTGGCGACGGACTCGCCGCGGCTCTTCTCGCGCAGCGCGATCGACCTAGTGGGGTACGACATGAGCCGGCAGGCGGCGGCGGAGGCCCTGCGCGAGGCCGGGGTGTCGCCGCGGGAGGTCCAGGTGTGCGAGCTGCACGACTGCTTCTCGGCGAACGAGATGGTGACCATCGACGCGCTGGGGCTGTGCGCGCCGGGCAAAGCGCACGAGCTCGTGCGGCAGGGCGGCATCACGTACGGCGGGCAGGTGGTGGTGAACCCCTCGGGCGGCCTGATCTCCAAGGGCCACCCCCTCGGCGCCACGGGCATCGCGCAGTGCGCCGAGCTGGTGTGGCACCTGCGCGGCTGGGCGAACAACCGCGCCGTCCCGCATACGCGCTACGCGCTGCAGCACAACTTGGGTCTCGGCGGCGCCGCCGTCGTCACGGTGTACTGCCGCCCGGACCGGGGTGAGGCGCCGAAGGTGGACTCGGAGGCAGTGGGGAAGCAGAACAAGCTGGGCTATAACCCGGCGGTTGAGGCGAGAGGGTTCACGGCTGAGCAGTGCAAGGAGGTGCTTAGCAGGACGAAGTATAGTGCGTGGGCGCTGCAGGACACGGAGAAGAAGGTCGAGGCGAGGTTTTGAAAATTGAAAAATAAGGGAGGGAGATAGAAGGACAGAGGGAGAAGATAATGTTTTTTTTTCTTGCTGCAGGTTAAAGTTCGTTCATTAATCGATTTTTTGAAAAAGAAAAAATGGGTTTGATTTACGATCGGTGGGTGTATAGCCTTGAAGCATTCATTCACTTGATGAGCATCGGACATCATTGTGTGTATTAAAGCAAAACGTGTTTATAAATTATTACCAACCTTTCGAAGGCTTGGGATTTTGGGTATCTAAATATTGATCGTTACGACTCCCCGTTTTCGTGACAACTAATATTATCCTCTCTCCCTCTCTCAGTGTAGGGATATATATATATATATATATATACGCTCAACCTATAGATATCCTCCTCCGTGATGGTCAGTAACAACTAAATTAGATGGCTTGTCAAGGCGGGGTTCACCCAAGCAAGGCCTTCAATATTCCACCTCTCGTACCAGGATGTGCGGACGGCCGGCCATGTAGATGATTTCTCGTATGTACATGCTGTGCGACAGCTGTGTACGGAATCTCACCGAATCGAGACCGCCATACACCTCGCACCATCCATCTCGAGTTTCATCTAAGAAGCGCCGCAGAGCATCTCATCCATGAGCAGCATGGATTCCCTTCCCCTCTCCCCTCCCGGTAGCATCGTCAGCTGATGCTACATGCTGGCGGAATATAAGCGCCAGATAAGTTAGACTCGTCAATTAGTTTGGACGTAGGCGCGGGGACATGAACAAGACGTGTTCATGTCGAAGCTTTAGTCGTGATTATATCTTTACTGGCTAACAGGCAACTCGCCATGCAATAACCCAAGCAAGACGAAAGAGAGAGAAGCGGGACCACGAAAGCGCCTACGACACTATACGCTAGAAGGACGGGAAGGAATACCGGAAGATGGGGGGAATGGGGCTGCAAGAGAACAGTGTGCATACGGCGACTAAAGCTGGGGATTTGACACGAATTGGTTGCTGCTGTGTGGATTCTAGAAGGATCCGTATGCACGCAAAGGATCGTATGTAGGATTTGGGTTGGGGTTGGGGGTTGGGGTGTGAAGCCGAACCGGGTACGTGTCAACGCAGTGCAGGAATTTGCCCCACGGGAGGAATAGAAGGGGAAGAAAAAGTACAAGAACGGACGAATTCCGCCCTGGACATTTAGCATCAATAGTCAACAGTGGGCTGAGTAGGTAGGTAGGTAGGTAGGTAGGTAGGTAGGTAGGTAGGTAGGTAGGTAGGTAGGTAGGTAGGTAGGTAGGTAGGTGATGTGTTGGCAGTGAGACAGGATCACCGCGCCCGGGACCGGCAACGCCAATGACGACTCCAAGTCTCAGCGGTCAGCGATCTCACCCTATACCCAAGTCCCACGCAATGCCAGACACCAGATTCGTCGTCCTATCCCTGCCCTTCTCGACCCAGCGCGGCGGGCCGCCGTCCTTCCCGGCCGGCCGCTGGTACTCGACCAGCACCTGGGCCACGATCTCGAGGTCTAAGTCGCGCTTCTCGCGGTCCCAGGCGCCGATCTCCATCTCCATCTCGGCGCCGTCGTCGCCAGCGGCCATCAGCAGCATGGCGCGGGTCTCGTCGCGCGCCTCGCCGTGCACGTAGCGCAGGTACCACTCCAAGCTGCGGGGCCTGGTCATGGGGCCGCCGCGCACCGTGGCCTCGAGCTGGGCGCTCTCGAAGGGCCGCAGGGCGCAGCGGCGCGCGAGCCGGGGGTGGGGCAGGCGAAGCGCGGCGCACACCCAGAAGGGCCCCGCGGCGGTGCCGAGCACGACGCGCAGGCTGCGCAGCGAGCGCAGCTGCCGGAACTTCTCGACGAGCCGGTGCAGGTTGGTGGTCAGGATCATGTCCACGGCGACGTGCTGCACGCGCGAGAGCAGCGTGGCCGAGCCCAGGAAGAGCTCCGGCCGCCGGAAGAAGGCCCCGAAGCTGAACCAGCTCACGTACAGCACGTCGAGGTCCGGCCGGAAGAGGCGGTAGGGAACCAGGAGAAGGGGGCAGGAGGAGGAAGAGGCGGTGGGGCTGGGACTGGGGCTGGGATAGTAGTGCGGCCGCAGACATGTGCGTGACTGTGCGAATTGCCGTGCTTCCCGGCTTACGTGCATGAGCACCGGGTATGCGGTGTACACAGTCGGTCGCTGTGGGGCATCTTGGGGTGTCCCGGGGTTGTTTGTTGTAGTAGTGGTGGTGGTGGTGATATTAGTAGGGGGGATTTTGTCTGCTTGGAGGATGTACAGCTCTGGGACATCGGGTGGTAAGGCCAGGTCATAGATCATATACCGTATCTCGGGAGGCAGTGATGTAAAACGCGTAAAACGAGATAGTGATGGTGGGGGCGGTGGTGATGAAGACGATTTTGTTATTGTTTCTTCTTCCGCCCGTCTAACCTCTGTCTGAGTCGAAGCGTCAGGGGTAAGGGGCCCTTCTTTGTGCGCTGCTGTGAGCGGAGAGCTGGCAGCCCCGTGACCTTTTGCCATCCTGCTTGGTGATGATAAAGATAATGATGAGGAGGAGGAGGAGGAAGAGCAGGATGACAATGAAAGAGAGACATGAGTTTGGAAAGTCATCCTCGAGGGGAAAAAGGCACTATCTTGTAGGTGTTTTGTGCCTTTTCTTTTTCGTTGAGCACACGGATTAGTGTGGTCACGAGGATGTGGCACGGTAAACCATCGACTCCCATCCCTCGGGACCGAGATGTCCAACGATTTCGTCGTGGAGTGCCTCTATTCGCTGACGTGATCACACCCGACTCATGCAGATGCTTTGCTGCTGCTGCTGCCGCTGCTGCAAGCGGAAGCGGTGATTAGGCGGGAAAGCAAAGATAACTGATGTGCGCCCCGTGACCGAGGCTGGCCCGGCTAACTGCACCGATTTTCGTTTCCTGCTGGAAAAGCGACCAGGTCCCCCTAGTTGCGGAGAATTATCGATCGGTCGGGTTGATCGTTCTGCTCCCTTGGCGGAGGATAGGTAGGGGTGTGAACGCGGTGAAGGAGAAGAGAGTCCGTGAAATTCACTAACAAAGTATCCATCACACGTAGATGGTTGGTGAGGATTGTGTCAGTGAGTGGGTCGTTACATACGCAGAGCCTGTAAAGCATGCTATGTACAATACATACAAGAAACTTATTAGATTAGCTACATACATACACATTTTACCTTTACCTGGTTATGAGTTGGGCATGGTACGGTTGACCATGGCTCAGTAAACATCCTTGGAAAATATATGCGATGCAACGTCGACGAGGATAGTCAGTCTAGTGTACGTCTACGTCTAAGCTGGGAAAAGGTTCAGTGAAAAGATTCAGGTTTAACACCGCCGGCCCCCTTTACAATAATTGGGCCTTTTATAACAATATTTTGGCGCCAGTTCAAAAGTGGCTTGATTGACTTGGTAATCATGTTCGTTTCATTTGTCTATAATAAGTGGTGTTTAGTTGTAAGGGGGGGGGAAGTCCACTTGTCTCGGTAATTAGTTGGAGTTATCCGAGCAGAAACATTTATAATCATCCTTTGTTATCGGTTTATTCCAAATACCTATTGGTCTTCCCCCCCTACTGCATTTTCTGTATACTACAATACATACTCCGTACTCCTGAATCTGATTGCTGTTGGTGCAGCTGGTGTATAAGTGCTTACGCCTGTTTACACAATAACCACTCTCACTCCTTTGCTCTCATCCTTCGTAAGCGGAACAAACATATCATGGTCGTAGATGACATCCTGCTCAGTGGTTTCAAACAAGCGCATGTGTGGGTAGACTCGCAATGCGAGTGCTGCAACGGCGAGGTACAACTCACAAAATGCAAGACTATTTGTTCATATTAGCACAGAGCAACCCACCCTCGGGTCCGGGACTTTCTTACTTCATGCCCAAGCAACCTCTGCTTCCCTTGGAGAAGCTAAGTAAGGCCTTCTCGAGATCCTTCCGCCTCCGGCCGCTCTCGTCCAGCCACCTTTCCGGCAGGAAGGAGTGCGAATCTGGAAACACACTTTCGTCGTGGTGGGTGATGGCAGCTGACATGCCGACAGCGAAACCTCGTGGAATCACATGCTCAACCGTGACGGGTTTGGAGCTGCCTTTTGGTGTCCACTCGCCGCGGTATACAAGATTCTCCTCTGTGGCAACCCGTGCAGTGCGGGCCGATACACCATATGAGAGCCGAAGGCCCTCCTGAACGATTGCATCCAAGTACGGCAATGTTTCGAGAGTAGTCCAGGAAGGCAGTTGGTGCGGATCTTCAATGACACCACGTAGCTCCTCTGTTAGCTTTGTGAGTATATTTGGCTGCGTCAATAAGTGGTAAGTTATGACCGAGAGCGTCCAGCTAGCCGTCTCGGTACCAGCACCCAGCACTGACGCCGCCTCATCTGTTAAGCGGACCAAAGTCTTCTCTGATGGCGGCAGAGGAGCGTTCAGCAATTCTCCAAATACCGTAGAACGCTCCCGAACAATCCCCGCATCGATATCCGCCTTGGTTTTCTTGATTTTGTTTGGTATGTCATTCTAAAGGTGTTAGTATCATTTCATTGTCTAGTTGTACATCGGCAGTACACACATTTAGCGTCCTGATTAGCAGAGCGGTAGACTCGGGTAGAAAGTCCGCAAGCCTGTTCACACTGTTAGCACGGTCTCATAGTATCGATATTGAGTGACATACCATGCGCTTACGATGGCGGTATGCCTTAGGAAAGGGAGGAAGCGAAAGATGTAAACCGTCCCCAGAAGGGAGTAAAGGGGTGCTCGGAAGTTAGGTTCCCACGACTCTTGCGCGAGAAACCCAAAACTCTCGCCAAAGCAATAGTCCGAGATGACATCTGTAGCAAAGCAGCTATAGGCCATTGTGATATCGGTTGGCTCGCTCTTCCCCGTCTGTGCTAACAGCTTATCGCAGAGGCGCTGCACAAGTTCCTCGATCTGGGGCTCGAGTCGGGCAATTTGGCCCCTAGCAAAGAACTTTGCCAAAGGTACACGGCGATTGCGATGGAGATCATGGTCCGCAGTTGCAAACCCAGAATGCTGTATGCTACTATTGTAAGTCCTTTGCGACTATTGCAGTAAGAAGCCCTCGCAAGGATAGGGGTCTTACGATGAACCGCTCACTTGATGAAGTGGCTTGTCACGCTTTCTACCGCCCACCGCGTATATCTCATCGATAAACCGGGCATCGTTGCAATGTACTTCGTTGGGGCTGATGCGTACAAGAGGACCTGGATGTTCATGCAAGTCAACAATAGTACAGGAACAATTTCGCTACACCATTCATACCATAGGTCTTGTGCATCGCCTCGATTTGCTTCGTATACCGGCCAAACTGCATAAAGTCATACCAAAATTCCGGGAGATACGTCGCAGCAGCCAACTTGGGACCGGGAATACGACTCAGGGGATGGAGTGGCGAGATGTTGTATGCTGCCCGAAGTAAATGGTACGCAATCCAGACAGCCCCTATGGTAAGTACCGCTCGGGCGGTCACGAAGGCGGTCGCCTCTTCACGGGAAAAGGGCAAGGAATCCTGGAGAGCCATGTGTGCTGTTCTATCATCCGAGGCAATGTTGAGGATGTAAGAAAAACAGGTGCAAGGTTCCCTCTTCACAATTGGTATTCTTTATAGAACTCGCAGCACCTATCCTAGTAGTATCTCCTTGCGGGGCATACTATGTATACCCTGTAGACCCATCATCATATACCTTGTCGGCCTAACTGACTAGTCAAAAACCACAGAGGCTGGCGTGATAATGCAGGAGAACCACAGGGTGGGTTGATAACTAGACTAGCTGCAAAATATGGATGAGCCTAGTTCGTGTTAATGCTTCATAAACATTATGTCAAAATTATGTATAAGTAGGTACTTATTTTCAACTATAAATGCGACTTAAGCCACGGCAAACTAGTATTTCATCAAGTACCTATATAGTACGTCCCGACTCCATGCAGTTGGTTGTAGAACGCAGAGAGGAAAAAGGAATACTACCCAACTTGACAGGGGTAACATATCCACTATGCAGAACACTCAAGTTCATTCTTATAGTACTAGTTCTTCTGATAGTATGGGGCCTTGATCGCCTCATAAAGATATGCATACTGGCCCCAATACATGGACTACATAGCGCCATACATGCCGCCTTGACAGTTTAGACAGAAGCTAGTCGGTATAGATAGTCAGATATCATACTGGAGTGAAGTGATTGGCACCATAAGGCACAGTAGGTACAAGGCCACATTGACAGTCAATTGCCGGCCGGAACTCCCAGTCTTATATTAGGCCGTCCCCCCTATTTCATCTCTCAAGAGACTAGGCAAATACCACAGTTTCAGCCATTTTGATCATTTTTGAGACGCATACAAGTGAATTTGATATTGGAAATCAAACAGACGAGGGGTCTAATGGTAGAAGGAGTGAGAGGGGCAAAAGAACTAGAAAGAAAAAGACGACAGTTCTCCTGAGGAGAGATATTATAATAGCTATCATAAAGCTGAGAACAGCGACATAAGAATATTCATATAATTTATTTGATTTTACATAAGCAGGTCCAATATACCCCTATTCAGCCTCTCTGCGGCATCTACGTTCTACGCTCCATACTCCATAGTAACACTGGGAGTACAGTATAAGGTCTTGTTCTGGCAACTCAAAAGCTCTATCACAAACATGTTTTTTCTTCCCGCCGCCTCACACGACCTACACCTGCTCTATATGGTTTCCAAACCGGTGGCTAACGTTGTGCCACCACCATCCATACACAAAAGCGTATATCCCATTGGGCCGATGAGCCTCCAGGGGAGAGAGGTGAAGGCAAAAAGAAAAAAGTAAAACCCCATAATTTGCACCCAAGCCTCTGGGACGGGGGGCTTTTCAGCCTCTGCTGTTCCGGCACTCTCCCCGAGCGTATCTTGGACCGCGATATGACAGGTCAAGATCGGTTCACGGTGACCCGGCTGTGATAATGAGAGTGTATTGAAAGTGAGGCTTGACTCTTCAGCACTCCGTATTTGGGGGGCATATTGGGTCGAGATGGGTCGGGTGGCATAAGTGTTATATTTTCTATGAGACGACATAGGCATTCATATACTAGAGGGTCTCCCGTTCGAACTCGACTAGCATCGACTCATTGTTCTGTAGCTCTCCTAGCAATCGTCTGGTCTAACTCACTCTTTCATTCTCTTTCGAATCGACTAAACTCTCGTTTTGCTCACTCGCCCACCCCTACTCGCACGTCATGGCCGACGTAGACCCAAACGCCAGATTCATTCCCTTAGAGGGCCTTGCTCTCACGATCGTCGTTGTGTCTCTGATTTTCTTCGTTGTCTCGGCTCTGGCAGTCGGTGGACGAACATATGTTAGAGTTACAGAGCTTAGTTTTGGGCTGGACGATGGCCTGATGGTGTTTGGAACCGTAAGAAATTCACCCATTATTCTAGTGCCCACCCTTCCCCTATTCTGGATATAATATATACTATCAGCAGAATACTGAGTGAAATATCTAGTTTGTATACGCTGCTGAGACCGGTCTCTCCTGTTACGCCGCTTGCGTCGGGCTCGGGTCTCCCGACTCGAAGCACAACGAGTTCTTCGCTGTAGAGGGCAAAAAGTACTTCACTATCTGGATTCTGGTCTACGTACATGCGCTGGCCACGATCAAGAGCTCTGTTTGCATCACCATCCTGCGGATTGCCGGCGCCAACAACAAGATGCGTATCGCGATATGGGTCCTCCTTGCCATCACCTGGGCCTCCTACTTCGTGACTTTTATCGGTGACATGCTGGTCTGCCGCCCGATCGAGGGGAGCTGGGATACGGCCTTGGTGCTGTCGGGCAAGGCGACATGCGCGCCTATGGAACTCATGATCGGCTTGAGTCATACAGCAACCGGCTCTACCATTACCACTGATCTGGCTTGTGCTGTCCTACCGGGTATCGTACTGTGGAACGCACAGATGGATAAGAAGTCGAAGTTCTCTGCTTTCGTTCTCTTGTCTTTCGCTTCTGTGTAAGTTACTTCATATCCTATCCCCTTACGATCCATTACTTCAGACAGCGCCATAGCTTACCAAATGCCAGGGCTTCTATCGTTACGTTAATCCGAGCATTCTACATTGGCCACTACAACCATCCCGAAGACAACCTATTATGTGAGTATCTTTCCACCCCCATCATCCTATAAACACCTGTCTCCGTTCTATTGGGCAAAAAAAGCTGAGACTTCCGCCCCCTCTGCTAGTCTGGATTGGACATATCGCACTTTTCTCCAACATTGAAATCGGTATTGGTTGCGTGGCCGGGTCTGTACCAACCTTGCGTCGCCTTTTCCTGCGCAACAGGAGCTCAGACGAGAGCCTACCAAAGCAGCCCCAACCTTTCCACCCGAGGTCTTTGGTGACCTTTGGGGGAACCCCTATCAATCGCTTTGGGATGAAGACCCGAGATAAGTTCAAGGCTCCGTCCGAGGTAGGCTTCAGTTTGAGCACAGTGAACACAAGGGGCGAGTGGGAACAGTTGCAGGATGGGGACGAGGAAAGAGGCATGGCTACGGCAAACACCAGCGTGGATAGCATGCATGCTGCTGAACACACGCGAGTAGTTTAGTGCAGCAGATCCTTGGTTCCGATCTAGATGCATCCTGTACTTGCTTAATGCAGATATGATTGGTATCCACTTGCACTTTAATAGAAACATGCGAAGTCTACTGCAGTAAGACTACGAGCATAGCCATGTGATTTGTGATCGGGGCTACATAGGTCACATTAGCCACACGGGAAAAGTTTCCTAGCAGGGATGAAGACATATAGGTGTAACACAAAGGCGAATATGATTATACCATACAGTATATTTGTTAGTATAGGAACAGAAGTTAACATTAGAATGGAGCATGTCTACCTACCTATGCCAGAATCTACGGCCGCACACGTAATACTGAACGGACTAACACATGCCAGATGCTTGAGATAGATAGTTATATCATGGGTAAAGCTTCAGCTAACCGAGACATCACATGTTTATCATAAGGTAAAGTTGCCAATTATGCCTCCAGCTCTATGGGGTAAAGACTAAAAGCCCTCCCCCCTCCCTCCCCCCCAACGTGTATAGTAAGCCTTGGTGTTCTTAGCGTTCCCAAGGTCCTTGTTCTCCTGTTTTGAGTGATTTGAACTTCTATAAATGAGGCGTTTTATATCTGTACCTAGTTGCAATAAAGTGCTGTATCAGCTTGGACGATGTCCCCGATCGTTGTAAGTTGATTCGCCAACCCCCTCCTCGGTAGTCGTGCTTATGGCGACATCTAGGGAGGCGATCGACGTAGTCACAAATGACAGCAATGCTCAGCTACGACGATGGGAGTCCCAAGGCACTCCCAGAGTGATCGATCGTAGGAGTTTTCTTCGTTTCTTTTTCCATCCCTTCCCGTCGGAACCGCGGAGCCGTTGATGGGTGTGGGGGAGCTAGCTCATATTGGTCCGAGACGCACTGTAAGGCCCTGGCTACCTATATCGGGGTTTGAACCCCAGATTGCTAGAGGCCATTGGTTGGACGAGGATGAAAAAAGAAAAGTAAAAGAAGGCGGGCTAAGGTGAGACCTAAGTTTCCCCCGGTCGATGCAAGGGACCTCCACCTCAAAACAAGGCTAGAACATCTGATCTATCATATCTATAATGTTATGAACACTATAAATCCTATGATATCAAGCTAATACTGTGGCCAATCGATTATAGTGTATTAGGGCTTTTATGTGGCCGTGCGGATAGACGAGAGAGCGAGTTATGAGAGGCGGTCACAACGCCACTTCATTAGCTGACTGCTGGCCGGTTGAAAACTTGGCTTCAGTTCGTGCATGGGAAGAAAAACGAAAGAAAATATGCCATCAAAGTACACCAGTTGCTCTGAATTTACACATTAACGCATTGGGGAAGTGTTGCGAGCCGTCCTAAGACGCCTGTTATTACCGGGGGCATAGAAATAGTTATAGATAACAAAAGACTTTGTGAGGATAGCTTTGCATAGCAAAGGCGCAATGCATCGAGATTTAGTATAAGTGTCGTTACATTAATGATTAATCACATAGAGAAGTAAAGAAAGAAAGATTTTTTACTGTGCCCAAAAGAGTCAAGACGAGCTCAACCAAACGAACTTTTAATCAACAATGCTTATAACTTTAAAAACTTGCATAGCGAAGTTGTATTCCTTATATTTCTATCTTGGCCCCTTGGCCTTGATAACTCAACCACTTATACTAGTCCCTTACTATGATTATTGTTTCGAACAGGTTAAGGGTTGTGTCTCTGAACAAAAGGGGATGCTATGGTCATGATATACTAAAATATCCGCTACTCCACATGACAATAACTTCTCACTCCCAGTGAGAGGACTAAATATGGAACAATTTAAGCTATTTATGAATTACGAATAATATCGATCAACGAATATATCATGGCCATTACAATGTAACGATGATAATGATATTGTACTTGTTATTCAGTAATCTTAATCTGCAGGAAAATAAATAAGAGTTGAATACTTTTAGCATTCTTTACATATTGTGCACAACCTGTTACGAGGGGGATCATGCAAATGCTTGGGCGGTCAATATGTTGTTGTAAAAGGAACCTAGACTACAACCACGAATGCCTCTGCTACTTATGTGTAGGAACTTTCCTTGTTCCTTTCTAACCCCTGACATAACATTTCGAGGCTGTATTGTTCATATGTTTAGAATCAACTCCTATAAATACCCTTAACAGACTTGGTGATGCAGGTAAACAATATTTCCATGATGCCTACACAAGGATATCATATACTACAATCTTGTTGTAATTAATTGATGCTGCCATGCCGCGCTCTCTTGTATGAGCTACCTTACCAGGAGGCCGCATACTGCGATTTCTTCATTTAAGATGCAATAGTGTATGATGATTGGGTTAAAGTATCTTCAAAAGCACTTTGAAACTTCTTCGAAGGACTTGTCTTGAAATAGTTTTAAGAAAATAACTTCAGCTTTAGATTAATAGCTAAAATATAAAAGCTATAGCGAGAATTCAGTCAAATTCCTTGGCAGATTTGTACTTAATAATGTCAACCTTTTGAAAATTATACATGCTTCACTCTTTGGTGTCACGATGAATTTATCAAGAACTTAGGTAAACATGGTGTTGTCGTGCGAGGAATCAAATACATGCAATATCGCTACTTATAGTACTAGAGCTGTACAATGGGAACCCGCGGGAGCGCCCACCACTTCTCATGGGAGCATATGGGAAATGGGAATGTAAAGCCGTAACGTATACATCAAGCACACCCCCTATCCCCTCACGAAGTACACACTGCGTACTGTCTTGTAACCCATGATATAGCACAGCGTTCTTGACAAGTACCTATAATGCGAATTGCCTTAATTCGTCATACCCTTTGCCTTTACCTCGTCAAGACGGCTTCATCAGAGCCAATAGGGGTCATTTAAGCCCAACCCAGTGGCGTGGGATATAAGTTTTGGTTGCCATCAGAAAATGGACAAAGACAAGGCCAATTTGTGTACGTCAAAAAAGCGACGACATCGAGCGCATTATTATAGGCCTGGCACCGTATAGATAGATATCAAGGGCTTTCACTGAATAACCTGAAAAATGAATCAGGCTGCTTCAAAGCCTCTAAATTCCTAAAGCGACTGCTATTTTCCTCGCAAATCCTTTTTTATTCGTTTTACCGCAATGATGCCTAAGCTTGTTTTACCCAACCATGAGTCCAACGCCATCATCGAATACCCAATAAGTCCGAACCGAAAAAAAAAAAGTAAGAAAGTGAACCTAACCCGCTTCGTTTTGAAAACGCTGCCGTATGTTTGATGAAAGAATGCATAAAAACCGTACATGCCACCTGATACGTGGTCTATTTCTTTTCGAGCTTGCCGAGCTCCAGACCTATGCGTCTTCCCCACCATCTACCTACGTGGTAGGGATGCTAGGAATGTCTCAAAGCCCGAGCTTGTGCTTCTTGACACGCGGAAACACGCCGGCAATGATAAGCACCGACAGCAGGATCGTGGCCCAGAGCTTAAGTCCCAGCACATTGTCGTTGTACTCGGTCTTTGTGGCGCTGACGACGGTGGCCAGGAGCAGCAGGACGAGGACGTAGCCGCTGATGCGGTGGTACTTCCAGATTTTCTTGGCGTTGGCCTCGCCGCCGTACAGCTTGGGCACGCCAAACATGGTGAAGCCGACGAGGTACTGGGCGAGGATCCAGAAGGAGGCGATGACGCCGAGGTAGCCGTGCACGGAGTGGAAGTGGGGGCCGTTGTACTTGAACTTGTTGACCTCGATGCTCACGACGCCGACGAGGAAGGTGACGAAGGAGAGCAGGTTGAGGCCGGCGTGGACCTTCTGGCCGACCTGCTTCTGGGCGCCCGTGTGCGTCGGCTGCAGGATGAGGATGGACTGGATGAGCACGAGGATGCCGGCCGACTGGGCGAGCGGGTGCACGGAGAAGAGAATCAGGGGGTTGAGAAACACGGCAGCCCAGATGGAGGCGAAGAGGAGAAGACCGGCGCCCTCGGCGATAACGCCAGTACCTGAGGATTGTATGAGTTTTGCCATGGTTGAAAGTATTTATATATAGATATATATATAGGCTAAGGAAATGGTGATGTTTTATGAGGAGGTAAGTGAGGGGGGGAGAGAAAGGGAATGAGAAAGAGGGAGAGAAGGTGATAGAGAAAGTAACAGTAAGGGAAGATGATACCGATTATGAGGTTCTTGACGATGGAAGCTTGAGGTGCTTGAGATACATCTCCAGGACGACCTAGAAGAGGCTCCGTGTCTCTAAGTCCGTCCACGTCCGGATCGATCGGGGTTTGTTGGGGTATTCCAGTTGCGGAGGCCATTGTTGTGGTTGATTTGCGCTCGGCAAATAGGAAGTAATAAAAAAAAAGGACCGGGCTGGAGTCTAAAGCCTAGAATGCCACGGAGGAATTGTTGCGTTGTAGTGGACTGGGGGTGGATAAATTGGGAATTATAGATAAGATGGTGATATTAAATTCTACAGTGTAGCTCGGTTGAGGTGAAGAGAAGGAAACTCTAAGATGGTGAAGGTCGTGATTATGGTTATGATTATGTTAAAAGTGATAAAAAATAAATAAATGGTAGCTAAGTACTATGTAAGTAAGTAACCTACCTAGGTACAATTATTGATTAGTCAATCAAGTAAAAATGCATATTGATAGCTAAATTGATAAATATTTAGAAAAAAGGAAGGAAGCTCAGCCAGCTTTCCTGTCTTTCACCATCGATGACGGGTATGACGCTGGTCCTGGCTTGTCTGATATCACCAGCTTTGACCTATCAGAAACTCTCCATTCTTAAGCCACCCCAGACTTGCACCCATCTCTTGTAATGCGGGGGGATCTCATACTACCTTTGAATTGCATACAAAGATATGTACTAAACCACATTTGTACTATGTAATTATACACCCTATGGGCGCTGCCTATGCTGCCATGCATACCTTAGGTTAGGGGTATAAGACCTTATATAATCCTCAGCGGCGTGTGTGGTCAATAATCGGGATCGTAGATCTTAAATATAAGTGGTTGGTGATAATACCAGTATTTCGATCTACACTCTGATAACTCTCTCTCTATATATAATACCTATTGACCTAACCTACCTATTTAGTACTATTTTATACATGCTAGTTTATACTTAACTCTTATTTGTTGTCTTCCTCTTCAAACTAGAAATGGATCGGAGTGGACTCTACTACAAAACTAGGCATTTACATAATGCCGATTGGTTATTATCAGTAACGACGTATCTATTAGGAAGTTTAGCAAATTAGTACGTACCCTATCCCGTATTGATTATCGGCACTGGCCGTGGTCGGTCACTTGACCCCGCTGCCGGTTTACTTACTTACATCGGCTCTAGGTTTATTATTATTAACTTGTCCATGTGCGCTTACCTCTCAGACATCTCAAAGCTCCCCGAATTTCAAAAACCTTTCTTCTATTTCCCTCTCTGTCACTCTCTTGCCGATCTGACTTGCTACAACTGCTACTGCTACTGCTGCTGCTACTACAAGCTACTTTGTCATTATGGCCGAAGATATTGGGTATAAACTGGAGCCCGTCAAGGCGGCTCGTATTGCCTCCGAAGACATCGATAAGACCTTTAGATCTAGCTGCATTGGTAAGTCATGCGTTGTGGTCAATATTAAAAATTAGCGGTCAAGTCACAAGCTCCCCTGAAGTTGCAGCAGGCTAACTCGCTTGTGCTAGATTTGATCTCTGGAACGTTGGGCGGTAAGGTGCTGGGGTTTTCTGACGAATGGTTTGCCGAAGCTGCCAACCTCTTGACCCCTACGCCTCCTATCAGGCAGCCTGGTAAGATGGTGTATACGGGTGCCTGGTACGATGGCTGGGAGACGAGGCGGCATAACCCCGAGCCCTTTGACTGGGTAGTCATTCGACTCGGCGTTGCATCGGGCACCGTCGAGGGGGTTGAGGTTGACACCGCCTTCTTCTCCGGGAACCACGCTCCTGCTATTTCTGTCGAAGGGTGCTTCAGTTCGGACGATGACGAGGTTCTCTCGTGGAAGGGGGAGAAAGGCAAGTGGGAAACGATTCTCGGGTATCAGGAATGCGGCCCTTCGCAGAGATTTGGGTGGAAGCTAGATGTCCCCACTACAAAGCAATACACACACGTGAGGCTAAATATGTACCCTGATGGCGGTATCGCAAGATTCCGACTTTTCGGGCATGCTGTGCCCGTTTTCCCACAAGATACTGGGGCTATTTTTGATTTGGCAGCAGCCCAGAACGGTGGCGTGGCGGTGTCGTGCAGTGATCAACACTTCGGTACAAAGGATAATCTGATCTTGCCGGGCCGTGGGAAGGACATGGGAGACGGATGGGAAACGGCACGTTCTAGGACTAAGGGTCATGTCGACTGGGCTATAATCCGCCTAGGAGCACCATCACTCATCCAGAGCTTTGTGGTTGACACAGCATACTTTAGGGGTAACTACCCTCAAAAGTCAAAGATCGATGCTATCGAATGGAAAGGAGAGGGAGATCCGACGGCAGATGCTCAAGGATGGACCGAGGTTTTGGAGGCTAGCAAGTGTGGACCGGATCAAGAGCACAGCTTCGACTGCTCAACTAAGGACAAGACCTTTACCCACGTGAAGCTTACTATTATACCCGACGGAGGGGTGAAGAGACTCCGCGTGCTCGCTAAAAGATCCGTGTAGGAATAAGGGAGATGGGAAAGACCTGAATAAATATCTAATGAAATTAGATGATGGAAACTGAAAACCTATATAGGTTAGGTTAGTCTTGAAAAGATGAACAAAAAAAAGGGGGGAAGGGAATAAGGATAACCTTCTGTTAAATCAATAAAATAAAAAAAAGATGAAAAGAAACTTACCTACATAAGGTTTCTTATGGTGCATCCAACAACCAACAACTACGTCATTTGCAATCTGTTGTAGGTACTAGGTAGGTACTACTAACATTACCTAACCTGACCTAAATGGACCTAACCTAACCTATTGGAATGATCGATTTCAGGAGATGGTTGTTTACCTAAGTGAAGTCGCACGCAGGTAGGTATTAGTAGGTAGTACTTTAGTAGGTGCACAGACCAGGTGGGCCCAGTCAGCTTTGAGGAAGTCCCCTATCAAGCAATCAATCAAATACGGTTACCTACCTGGGTACACTACACTCTCCTGGCTCGCTCTTCAACGCATGACGACAACATAAAACCGCAATTTAGAGCCTGATACCTACACTACAACCACCATTCTTCGTAAAGGGGGGAGAAAAGAAGCAATCGCAATAGAGAAACTCGACAGCACACTTCACAAATTACATGCACTCCAGAAGCATGGTGCAACAATCATTCACTCCATCAGGTTCTTGAGCGAGAATCTCGTACGCCAACTACTATGGATCTAGGCGACTCTGACGGCGGGGGATTTGGAGGGGAGCAACCAGGCAAGCCCCGAGCCCTCCCTGCCGACCTCCCCAAGTCCCTCGACGACCGCAGAATCGTCTCTGCCGAGCTGGTTCCCGAGACAGAGATGTACGATGGCTGGCAAGGTTAGTGTTCCATCGGAGCCTTCGGTTTGCTTTGCTTTGCTCTCTCTCCCTGTACTGATCGCGTGAATACTCCCTTTAGGCCAGTCGCAGTTTTTGACCTCTCCCATGCTCGCGAAGCCATTACAATTCAACAACCTAAGCCTCGATGACCCCGGCTTCGAAGACGACCTGAACAAGGGCGTCGCCGGCAGCGAATCGCGATTGATGGAGATGCTCGCTGCCCAGGCACAGCATCATGGTGGCCAGTCCTTCGACGATGCCGACGCCATCGTTGCTGACGAGAAACTCTCGGACGACGATAAGAAGAGCATGCTACAGAAGGCCTTAAACATGGCTGCTAGCAATGGCGACCTAGAACACGTCAACAAAATCCTCACCGGCAATGCCAAATCCTTCGTTGACGTTAATGCGCCCGATGAAGACGGAACACCCCCGCTGGTATATGCCAGCTGCTTCGTTAGTAACGACTCCTAGCCCCTCCCATAGACGATTCCCCGCTGATTACTCCGGTGCAAATAAAAAAGGGACATGAGAGCGTCGTCCAGGCTCTCGTAGATGCCGGCGTCGATGTAGATAGACAAGACCGGAACCATTGGAGCGCCTTGATGTGGGCCATGACGAATCGGCATAAGGGTATTGCCAAGATATTGCTGGATAATGGAGCATCCCCGGAAGCCAAGACGTCATCCGGCCGGACCGCCTTCGATTTCATCGCCCCCGATAGTGAAATGTCCTTCTATCTACATGACAACGGTTATAATATCGGGAATGCTGGGGTGACAGACGATTTCTACAACCCGGGCTTCTCCCAAGATAGGTTCGAAGAGGAGATGGCCGAGAACGAGATACGTAGACGCATGATGATGGATAGCGCCAGGGACCTTGAAGTAGACCTGGGCAACATGGGAATTGACGACCAACCAGAGGTAGGTCCATGTCCGCGCCACCCCGGTCTTCGCTCTGCTGACTTTCGCAGCCTGTGGATGAGTTTGAAGAAGAGCTGCAAGAATTCGACTGGAGTAGATGCCTGCATGACCAAATGTTCGTTTTCCAGGAGAGCGAGCTAGACCGGATCCTCGACATCATTATCACTAATATGCAACCTCAACGATCCCCATCTCAGAAACCCGTGCCGGCGAATATGATATTCCTCAGCGCACGGTATGCGCATTACCATTCCAGCCCTGAGCTGTTAGAGAAGCTCCTCGTTACTGCTCAGGATAAAATCAACGATGTTGTAGAAGCACACCAGTGGGACATGACTATCTTGGCCTTCTGGATGTCGAATGCCACTCTACTTTTACATTACCTTAAAAAGGACACCGGATTAGTTGACGCGACGGGCGAGTTCCAATCCCAGCTCGCCGAACTCATTAATGAGATATTCATTCTTATTGTTAGAGATGCAGAGCGACGTCTCGACAAGGTGTTAGACTCTGCCATGCTCGAGCACGAGACCATTCCTGGTCTCGAGGATGTTACGTTTCAGCACGAATGGAAGCTTTTCAAGCGAAAGAAGGAAGTTAAAGCAGAGCCTCTAGAAAAGCGCCTCCGGCCCCCCTCGCCAAAACAGCGCGCAAAGCCAGCCCCCCGAAATGTGACGTCCCTCCTATCCTCTACACTCTTCGTACTTGATCTTTACGATATTCACTCCGTCATCACCTCACAAATCATCTCGCAGTTACTCTATTGGCTCGGTGCTGAGCTCTTCAACCGAGTAATGAACAACCGGAAATACCTGGCAAGAACAAAGGCAATGCAAATCAGGATGAATGTATCTGTCTTAGAAGACTGGGCTAGATCCAATAACCGCAAACCCGAGCACTATGAATTCGGTGAGACTAGCGCGTCTGGCGAAACTACTATGGAAGCGTCTCGCAAACATCTTGCCCCAATTGTTCAGCTACTACAATGGTTGCAATGTTTCTCGTCTTTAGACCCAGACGATTTGGAGGCCCTAGTGGGAACACTGCAGCAGTTAAAACGCTTAAGCCCCCAACAATTAATATTTGCTGCTAAGAACTATCGGCTCGAAGTTGGTGAGAAGGGGCTGCCTAAAAGTGCCATGAAGTATCTCGAGGCCATTCAGAAAGAAACAGCCCTGAAGCGAGACCGTAGGCGGACAGCTCCTGTACCGTCTAGTAGCCTACCGGCGACACCTATTCAGAATAACTTTGGTGTCGCCGACGCAGAAGTCCGCAGCGTTCACGGCACGCCTAATCCAGCTCTGGATGACGATGACATGCCAGAGGGGATCAATCTAGACCCTTCGGTGATGTTACCGTTTAAGTTACCCTCCGTTACAGACATGCTAGTGTCGTATGGAGCGGGTTTTGGAGGCGTAAACCGCGAGCGGGAACGAAAGTACATCCCGACGGTGCCCGCGGAGTTTCTCGAGAAGCTAGAACTGAGTGGTAATAATCGGCCAATGTTTGGCGAGAAGGACTGGGAGAACGAGGAGGTATGAGAGCCCAACGAACCAGACCATGCGACGGTCGCCTCACAGGCGGCCGTCAGTAATCTAGGCCAGGCTGACTTGCATTGACACTCACCTATCAAGAAGCCTTGAAGCATTCACATACCGTCTCGTTGGTGCCAACAAAAAGCTACCGGCTACCACCAGCATTGTCATGTAATGCACGCTGCAAGGGACGAACTGGTGGCGCAGGGGGGAGAGATTGGGCTACTATTGCATAGCATTTTTTTTTTCAATCGGAAGAGGTGTTGGTATAATGGATGAGGCCGTATTATAGTCAGGCATCTCGAGCAGGAGTCAGCGCTACGCAGCCTAGACATGGATGACAATACCTGAATGCTGTTATGGGACCATTGATGTTTTTGAGGAGGCTATCATCATCATCATAGACAAGGGGGAGGGGAGTTAGAGAACCCCTTCCCTGAGATAAGATACTACCTAGGTACACACATACCTAAAACCTAACCTACGTTACCATATTTCTCATAACCTAAAATCTACCTAAACTCCCTTTTTTTTCTCTCGTTATAGAGTCTAGCCAGTGGGAGTTACAGATGAGAGAGATTAAGATTACTACCTGGCCATATGGTGGCTACATATACATACATACTGGCACATACATAATAATTCCCCCCCCCCTTTTTTTTTGCACTACTTCGAAAAGATAACCAATAATCTGTCTCATCACGTGCTGCAGTCACAATGAAGTGAGATGAAAAGAAGAAGAAAATGCTTTTTTTTTCTTCTCATATATGTAGGTGCGTATAGATAGTTGTTGTCATCCTGACTGACAGTTGTCATTTCCGCTATCTATCTATCTACTAATCCTAGATCTTAATAGGTTTACTTGTTTATTTAAGTGGTTTCCTTTTTTTCCTTTTTTTTTTCTGATCTGGTGCTATGTAGTATCTATTGTTGGGGGACGCCCTGGGTTTTGGGTAACGTAACCTGGCGTACGTAGTAAAAGCATTGTTCATGCCCGTCCCGTTAACCTTGTGCGTTGTTTCCCAGCCTTGGGATGTGATCTTCGGCTATTGAAAAAAAAAACATTTTTTTCCCCATGTTCGGCACCCTGTGGTTGGGGGCCAAAGGGAGGGGATGGGAACACGGCATTTTTTTTCTTTTTGCTTCTTGGGATGGCTACGGGTACCTGGATGTAAAGTAAGGTAGGGTTTATCATGTTGGAGATTTCTTTTCTTTTTTATTATTATCTGCTGGTATGAGCGGGAGGGATAATTGGTTATGTACAACTAACCTAACCTAGGGATTGTTAATACTAGGTTCGTTAGCTTATCTCGTGTGTGTAACGACGATGATGTCGATGGTGATAATGTTTGATGATCCTTTTAACAATCCCGAAACAATTTTTTTTTTTTTTTCTTTAGAAAAAAAAAAAAGACAGATTGTTCACTTTCATTTTCCCCCATTGGTATGTGATCATGCACGGCGACGCAATGTGCTCGCAGGCATAATCGTTCTTGTTCCGTAGTACACTAGGCTACCTACCTGCTTTCCAGCTCTCCCGCGCACCCAGTCCTTTCTCATTCCCAGTTCCCATGTTTCCGGCGTTATGGTGTGCGGGTGTGGGGGAGACGCGAGGGAGAGAGACATAGCGAAGGAGGGGGAGGAAGGGAGGGAGGAACTCTCCGCATCGCATGCATGGGGATGGATCCCATCCCCAAGCGGCCGACCCGGACGCTAGGGATTTTATCCCACGAGGCAAGTTCTCTCTCTCTCTCTCTCTCTTTTTTTTTTTTTTTTACTATCTTCCCATGCACCCACCCGCATTTCTACATACCTTAATCTACCTTGTCTACTACCCTACATATATGTAGTAAGTTATTTTAGTATGGGCGACAATCGGTGGGGGGAGGGGAGGGATGGGATGGGAAGGGAAGGGAACTTCCGGACTTTGGCTGGATAAAACGGGTGAGGTATCCACGTCAGTCAGCTTACAGGCTTTTGTCTAACCTAGTGTTGTTAAAGTAGGTAGGTTTTGTCTATCTTTCTTTTTTTAGTTGTAGAGAGGAAACAGAGACAGAGATAGAGAGGTCCCGGCCTGTGGTTGGGTTTGAGCTAATTCGTTGGTTGGTTGGTAAGTACATGTAGGCTGGTCTGGCTGGTCTAAGTTCATTATAGGACGGAGGCCGGAGAGCGGTGACCCGCTGGATTCATGTATGTATGTATCAGATCATCATGTTATATTTATATATATACAGGTAAGTAGGTGGTAGGTAGGCAACAAGAAGTACTCGAGTAACCTATGTATGTAAGAAAGAAGATAATGGGGTTCGTACGAGGTAATATACGTAAGTAAATAGCTCTTAGATTCTGTTTTTCGTGTTAATTGGCGGGGCGTCGAAAGATATACATCAAATTCTGTACACAACATGTTTCTTATTCGGTGATCTATCTTACGAATGATCTGTTCTTCGCCCCCATTCTAAGAAAAATTAAATCATGTATGTGAGATACGGCCGAAGGAAAGATAAAAAGAAAGAGAGAGAAAGAGAGCGGGGGGACCGGGAAAGAAGGATTACGGAACGGCCCATTTGTGGTATTAAAGTGGGTGATGCCATCGTGAGGTCAAACTACTGCACAGTCGATGGATTGGCATAGATGGAGTTTTCTGGGGATGAGGAGGGGGCAAAGAAGAAAGGGAGGTTGACGGTCCTTTCTCTTCTTCCAACCTGTTTGCTTTTTTTTTTCTTTTTTTCTTTTTCACCTTCCGCTCCCGACTTAGCGATACCTGAAGCAGATCCTTTTTGAAGGGGGTAGGTAAGTAAAAGGTTGACAATTGATAAATAGGAAAAAGTGTCTAGTAGTAAAGGAGGAGGGGGAGAGGAGGCGGGAAAGCCAATAGGCGTCTAGTTTCTGCTATGGGCATGAACTAGAGCTTAAAGGTGCGGGCTGCTCGGGGCCTGTCTCTTTTGGAATGACTTGCCCGAATAGGAAAGTAGCCCCACTGTATTTGTCTTTTTTTGCCTCCAATGGCATTTTAGGAACCCACACCCCTTCCTTTCACCCCAAGGGTTGGCTAACACAAGACGACTTACTAATGATTAGGCTCAATGTGGTGATATAGTGCTTTTACGTCACGAAACGTTGCGGAAGGGCGGCATTGCTCAGCAAATGGTTAGTTACATGGGGTTGAAAAATGGAATGTCAGGAAGATAGGGTTCAATGTTACGGAATACAAGAATTCCAACCACGGTAGAGCAAAGCAAACCAACATTACCCCTAGGTTAGGTTAGGCCTTTGGCTGGTTGACACGCGGCGACTCTGGAGTCTGAACTGAGAGTGAGTAGACTATGTCCATACAACACAGACTAGACTGACGATGACCTGCACCAAGAAGTGTCGGTTCTCTTTTTATTTATTTTTTGAGGGCCGAGTCTAACTAGGTAGTGCAAAGAAACGGAATATAGACAAATATCTAGCGATCGAAAGGGGAATAGACCGACTTACTACTAAAGATAAGTACCGGGACTGGACCAATACCAAAGAACCCGAGAGACAGAAGAGGAGAAGAAACTTGTGTATTGTCAATTGTATCCCCGCCAATGGGGGAGGATGGGGGGCAAGGGGGGTTGAGGAGACCCAATGGGGAGAAAAGGCTAGTAAGTGAACTACTAATGATGTGCATCGTTGGCTATTGACGCCTTCCGAATTGCTAGTAAGACCGAAACCGACCATATGTAGTGTATGTAGGTTATGTATGTACAGTTATCATGTGGCCCATCTTGTATGGATCTTAGAGTTACCTACTTACTACCTAGTCTGTGTATGTACCACCTTTTTTTACTCTACAACCTGACAAAAAAGGAAAAAGAAAAAAAAAAGAAGAAGAAAGAAAGAAACATGCTTATGCCCGAGAAGTGCAAAATATATTAAAAAGCAAAGTAAATATATCTTTACATACCTACATCTTCATCTCCCATCTACATATGTGGTCATCCCTACTTTCTTTTTTCACTTTACTCCTAATCTAGTAACCTAGCCTGGTCCTCTGGGAGGATGGAATTCAGTAATTACAATCGTCAAGGTCACCAAACGTGGTACAAGTACACCTCGTCTCATGTATAAGCTTACGAAAGAAACATTCATTCCAGCCGCTTGACAACAATCAAAAGTGTAAGTCATTTAAAGTTTTTGGATATTCCTTAATTTTTTTTATGACTCTCCACAACTTTTTTAAAACAACCTTGATTCCCAAAGCCTTGTGAATCAAAAGAAAAGAAAAAGAACGACCTTTTCTTTTTTTTACTGAGCTTTGGTTTTCACTTCTTACCCACAGTCTCTCATTTATTTGTCTCTCAATTGACTTAGACTTACAAAACAAAAAGAAAAAGAAAAGAATTACAACATTGAACCCGCGTCACCAGATCAGAAAGCCGGAACCCCCCAAAAACCCAGAACCTAGAACCCAGAACCATATAAGTGGGAGGAGCTCCGAGCTTTTTACCTGCCCCACGTCGTCACCGCCGTTGAAAAAAAAGCTCGCCTCCCTGAGTTTTTTTATGGTTCGTGACCTTTTGTTGTTACCTACTTCTTTGCTTCCCTCAACAGGGGCCGAAGTTGAAGAAGCAGAAGACAAGTCCGAATATCGGCACGACTCAGGAACAACCTGGGCGCGTCGAGTGTCGTGAGCAAGGCAGTACGCAACTTTTTATTCCCCTCTCTGTTAGCTCATTCAGACTTTCCATCGGTCCCGCGCCTTTTTTTTGCCGACGGACCCGGAGGATTCTAGAGCGAGAGGGGGCTTTGCTTGCTTGTGACACCGGAGCTGCACCATCATCTTGGGAACCTATATTTATATATATATCTATTTATCTGTCTATATTAGCAGAGTTGCACGACTTACAAGAAACCCTTGCGTTCGTGTTCGTACAGAATACTAACCCAACATGTACGGGGTCGCACCAGGAGCGTCGGCGCCATTCTACGTGCCTACGTCCCTGCCCTCTAAGCATGCATGCGGGCGGTCCAGGAGAAAGACAGCATCTTCGTTTACTCCCTTCAGGGACGAGACGAAGCTAGTCGGTCTTCGATACGATCAGACCGTCGCTGCCGAACCACCTATTCCCATTCCACCACCTCGCTCGCCTCTGCGTCCATCGCCATCCATATCCGCACAAAAACCGCAAGCGCAAGCGCAAGCACAACCAACTGGGCGCCCCTTTTCATGGGCCACGCCTCAGCCTATGCAGAGGCCCATTGTGGTACCACCGCCTCGACCTCCTCCCCCGACGGAGCAGCATCCAGCTCTAAGAACTATCACGAGCCCGCGCACCGTTGAGGACGTGCTCAAGAGAGACTCGATTCTCGCGCCCACGACGTCGTCGCAGGGGCAAACCTTCTTCGATGACAGCAGCGACGAGTCGGACTACGATCCTTTTGCGTACGAGAAAATTAACAACCGGGCTCCGACTACCCCAGTGCGGCCTTTACAGCTGACGCCTCGATCCGTCTCACCCTCGATCTACTCACAGCAAGATCAGGAAGAGGAAGAAGAAGAGGAGCCAGGACGAAAGCTAGAACTGGAGGCGCGAGTTAGCGAGAGTAATAACAGCGGATTCAGTGAGGCTTTATCCTCGCCGGGTCTCACGGATGGCAATACGATCGCATCGGTGCCACCATCCACGCCTCCACCTTCGCATAAATCGCAGAATAGGTTCATGCGAGCTTTAAGCTTTAGGAGCAACTCTATAAGACGACTTACAAAGAAGTCGCAGGGAGAAATGCAGATGCAGATGATAACGACTAACACTAGTTCTAGTAGTACAGGGTCAGGACCAGGGTCAAGGTCAGGACCAGGGTTAGGATCAGGGTCGGGTGCCCCGCAGCTAGTGCCGATGGGGGAAAACCCCGGTAGGACAGAATACTCGGTAAATTCGCTAAAGGGACGGGCGGCGCCTAATAATAGTGCTGCTGCCAGTGCTGCTGCCAGAGTTACTGGGACTGCTACAGGTAGATTATCCCCATCCTACCATCCCGACTCCTCGCCAATCATTTCAACCTTCATCCCCACCGAGAGTCTCTTAGAAGATGATTTTGTCACCCAACTCTCCTTCTCCAAACGCGGCAGCATCATCTTAGGTGGCAAGCGTCCACCTCAAGCCCCCCACAAGCACAAGCCCATGATGATGATAATGTCGGCCGATAATATACCAGTCCGTGAGAATGAGAACCGTGCTGAGCAGATCAAAGAAATCCGCGCTTTCCCCTTAGTGCCGCATGCGACCAAGCCATCGTCGTCGTCGCCCTCGACCTCGTATCCGTCTCCTTCGTCGCCTTCGCCTTCCTCACCTTCTCCATCTCACGGTGCTTATACTCATACTCATCCTCGCACATACCTACACCCGTACGATAGAGATGGTGATAGGAATAGGGGCTACGCCAACACCAACACCAACGCCAGCGACAGCGACAGCGACATCGTCAAAAAACCCACACTCGCGCCCGCACCCGCCCTCGCGCCCGCGCCCACATCTCGTCCCATGCCCCCTAGCATTCGCCTGATTTCCGAAGAGTTGGAGAAGGAGTCTCAAAAGGTGAGATCGCTCTATGAATCCGGGGAAGACCTACATTGGGAAGAGGGCCGCAGGCACTCGTCACCCGAGCCCAGACTGCTAGTATCGCCAGATGAGGATGAGAACGACTCGTACGGTTTCCTTGACTCTCCGTCCCATTTACTTTTGCCCTAACCATGCTGACCATTGCGCCCTTCCTAACCAGCCTAGCAAACCTCCCGCGTGGACGCCATACTCGTCCAACCTCGGCTTCTACTTCGTCGCTACACGTTAGCATCGCCATCCGCCCCCATGAACTCGCCGGTGGCGTTGAGGATTGGGAGGGAGTTGATGGCCATGATGTCGATCGTTACGGTTTCATAACGCCACACCGTTCCACGTCGCGTCCTGCTACGTCGAGCGGGTCCATGTCTGTCCGGTTCTCGCCGCGCAAACAGAGGAACGTCTTGACTCGCAAGGATTCGAATCCGCTCTCTTTAGGACTAAGGCGCCTCCCTAGCAGGAAGCTCTCGGCCCGCTCCCTGCACACCCAGGCCTCGGAACTATCCACGGCATCGCGCCGGTCCACTCGTTCAGCGCTACGCCAAGCCACCAACCTGCTCCCGCACAACCGGGACAGGAGATTGGTCGACCAGGCGGGCGACTTGCTTGCCCTACAGCCGGGCCTTTCCCACATATCAGAAGATGAGACAGCAGAGAAGGTAGCCCTCGAGTTGAAGTACAAGGAGGCCCAGCGCTCAGATAAATGGCGAAGGATGGCCAAGGTGGTAAGGCCTGGCCCAGAGGGGCAAGGCATGTTGTTCGAATTCGACATCAAACAACCCAAGATTGTCGAGCGCACATGGAAGGGCATACCTGACTGCTGGCGCGCCGCTGCCTGGTACTCATTCCTGGCCACGAGCGCAAAGGCCAGCCCGAAGCCCTTTATATCAGACGAGGAGATCAAGGCCGATTTCCATCGCCTTCTCGAAATACCGTCCCCGGATGACGGACAGATCGACCTCGATGTTCCCAGAACCATTAATCAACATATAATGTTTCGGAAGCGATACCGCGGCGGCCAGCGCCTCCTCTTCCGAGTGTTGCACAACCTGTCTCTCTATTTTCCCGAGACAGGTTACGTGCAAGGTATGGCTCCTCTAGCCGCAACGTTCCTCAGCTACTACGATGAAGAATCCTGCTTCGTGATGCTTGTGCGACTCTGGAAATTCCGTGGCTTGAATCGCATTTACCAGTCCGGATTTGAAGAGCTCATTAGCGCGCTGAAGGATTTCGAGGCCAACTGGCTGGGCACCAGTGGCCAGGACGTTGCCAAAAAGCTGGTAAGTTTCAGCCCTAACGAACGCCTAGCCCAGCCCAAGACGCCACGCGGATGCAAACTAACACATCACCAATAGGAGGAGCTTTGTATCGATCCCACTGCATACGCCACCCGTTGGTATCTGACACTATTCAATCTCTCTATCCCGTTCTCGATCCAACTCCGCATATGGGACCTTTTCATGCTATTGGGTTCCTCGCCTGAGGAGGACGACACCAACGCTACTCCGGACAAGGGGCTCCTGGGCTCTTCCTCCTCCAAGGGATACGAGATACTTCACGCGACGAGCATGGCTATTATCGATACTCTCCGCGAAACGCTTCTGGACTCGGATTTCGAGAATGCGATGAAGGCCCTCACTTCCTGGATTCCCATCAAGGACGAACGACGTTTCCTAGAAGTTGTGCGCGCCGAATACAAAAGGAGCCAGGTCAGGGCGAGAAAGGCTTAGGAAGCCCAGCCTGTCAACGACCCGGTGCCCTTCACCAACAACTGCTAATTGAGGATTTCCTTTCTCTTCCTATTTCAAGTACATAATTGGGTCAAAAGCACATGGTGATGTTGGAGAGGGAAAAATTCCCAGCCAATCAGACTCGCCTGCCATCTGTTGATTTTCCTTTGGTCATCTCATGTCATCGTTTGGGGCCGCGACAACGGTCTCGTTCACTTGTTGGTCGTTTCCTTTTCATCTTATGGTCTTGACTCGTCTCCCCCCCTTTATTTGCTTTGTCTGAGAGCGCGTTTTGGGTTCATGTCTACGCTTGGGAGGAGTGGGCATTGGTTTTCGCATTATACCCTTACGCATTTTCGAACGGGGCGCGTGTGTGCTTTTTTTTTTCTTGCCCTATTCCGGTTGAAAGAAGAATTGGTGGTGGTCGAAGCGACTAAGTGTTGAAAGAAGCAAAAAGAAAGACGCTTCTGGTATGGATGGCTCGCTTTTCTTGCTGGACTACTTGGATTTGGTTGTTGATAACATTTTTTTTTTTTTGCTCTTCTTTTTGCTGTTCTCAGCTTGGTGGCTCTTTTATACCTTACGCTGAGCCCACCAAGACTGGATGGAACAATTCGGATTGGATCGGACTGTATAACCAACAACCTACTTAACATCAAACCCCTAATGAACGGACGCTTCTTCTATAAAGTCCCGACAGAAACATAAACACTAAAAAAAAAAAAAAAAAGAGATACTAACTATAATGAGTATTACTTAAAAAGAACAAAGAAAATTCAGGAAAAGAAATATGGCGTGTGTGCCTTTGCACTGTTTTGTTGCGGTGTACTATTATCATTATTAAATTGCTCTGGACCACTATGGATGTACATAATTTACCAAATACCAATGTACGGTATCCAGACAACAATCGGACTCTTCGAGAGCATTCGAGATGGGACCCTCAACGCCTTTTACCTAATACCTGGGCAGTTGACCATTATGACGTAGAGAATGGGGAGCAACCCCTCGTGGCAAAGCGTTAACTAACATGAGGCTGAACAATAGTCGATTCATCATGGCCTTGGCGCCATTGAGTTACGTAGTTTGGTAGTATGTAGCTAATACCTTAGCTGCGTGCCACACCGTAACATTCGTTCTCCGGGGATTCGACTAAAAATATGCTTAATTCTTTTTATAGGTGAACTCATAGAAAAAAGGAACGATTAGCTTGAGGATGGTATATGTGTAACTTCTTAAGTGCCCCTATCCATCTTCACTACAGGCACATGTAAGAGAGGGAGTTTTGAGTCTAATACGCACTACACTAATTGTTTACTTGAGGTTAAGTAGGTACATATACTTAATGTATAAAAGATTTGCTTACGTTATAGGGAGAAGAGCATAAGTTAACCTAAACACCAATACGGCTTATACGTAAAAGCTCACACGTTAGGCATTTTGCTGTGCCGTCATGGTGCAGAAGTGTGATGGTGATGCCGATGACGATGGAAAGGGCTGTGCAATATAAGTCGCCAAAGTAACATCGCACATGCACTACAATTTCGACGAAAGCTTCCCATATAGGCAAAAACGATAGCCAATCAGCGAAAGGGTTCAGGGGGGTTGTGGCTAAGCAGGTGTAGGATTGTGGCAAAGGAAATGCCTCGAGGCCAGAGAGACACAGAGCTGAAGGAGAGAAAGTCCTTCGCGACCGCCTGGTCGGGTAATCATGATACACGGTGTTGTAATACAAGGAGTATGTGTGTGTGGAAGGTTCATATTTGTATGGTTTAATTCCCAAACGCACCTGCTTTCTTATTTTCTAGTCTTTGAATGTTCTTCCATCTGATTAATTCTGACTTCATATGATACCCCGAGAGAAATACACCACGATTTCAGTCACCAACCTATCTAACATACATATCAATATACATATATCCTCAATCCAACTCAAGCCCTATTAAACCAATACATTAAAAAACCAAGTCCCTAAAAAAAGCCCTCATTTTCTATGAAAGCGTTTCCCCCTGCTTGACATCTATGTCATAAGTACGGGATCTTACACTTACACTTACATCCCTCCTCTCTAACCACCTGCTTATCTACTACATAGCCCTTCCATCAAGGCGAAGGATTCAACAAGAGATATATAAACGATAGCAGAATAAATTACCTATCAACATAATTCCTCACCAATAAACAGAAAACCAAAAAAAAAAAAAAAAAAAAATGGCATACAACAACCACGACAAACCCTACCCCCGCCAAGACAAAGACAGCGACAGCAAAGACCTCTCCCCTCCACCCTATACCACCAACAACACCTCCTCCTCCCCGCTCCCGCCCCTCCCCCGGCACCCACCCCAACCCCAATTCGCCCCAACCCCCGGCCGCTTCCCCCCCGAGTTCAGCATGTACAAGGCCTCGTCGTGGGGCTCGCAGCGGCACTACTACCTGGCCGCGCACCAGGCCTCGGCGCCGCTGTACGCGGTGTCCCTGCACTCGGGGTGGTCGGGGCAGCCGAGCGTGGTGCTGCACGCCGGGCCGGAGGAGGCCTGCCCCGCGCTGGCCACGGTGGACGAGGCGTCGTTCAGCCGGTCGAGCACGGTTACGTTGCTGCCAGGAGCAGGGGGTGTAGGAGAAGTAGGGGGAGGGCAGTTCCGCTTCGACCCCGCGCCCGGCTCGACGCTCGGCCACGCCATGCAGTTCAGCGTGCCGGTGGAGCAGCGGCTGGAGAGCTTCGAGTGGCGCCACTCGCGCGCGCCGGAGGTGCTGGGCCTGGGCGGGCGGAGCTCGGGCTGGAAGCTGGTTAGGCTGGCGACGGATGCGCCCGCGGGCACGGGGGAGATGGGGTTCGTGGGCGGCGGCGCGACGTCGAGGTCCGACGGCCGCGAGGTCGTGGCCGTGTGGGCGTGGCCGGCGGCGAGCCGCAGCAAGGCGCTCAAGTTCAGGTTCTTGGGCAGCGGCGCGGGTGGGGCGCTCGGCGACCGCTGGCAGGTGGCCGCGGTGGCGACGGCGCTGAGGATCTGGGATAGGGAGCGGAAGGCGAGGAATTCGGCGGCAGCGGGTGGGGGCGGGGGTGCTTAGGAGGATGAGGATAGTGGGAGTGCGGGTGGGAGTAGGAGGGCGAGTGGAGGGGAGAAGGAGAGGGTGGGGAGTGGTAGTGAGGGTGATCGGGATAGGGGGTATGATGGTGAGGAGAAGGGAGAGGAGGAAGGGGAGGGGAGGCTTGCGAAGAGGAAGTCGAATAGGGGGATGGGGACGTTGAGCGAGCCGGGCAAGCAGTCCGTCCATCCGGATGAGGATAAAAAGAAAATACCTGCTGGCGCTGCGATCGATTGCGGGGCGCATCACCATCACCATTGTTATCACCATTGCCATCATTCTAAGGGGAGTATGCGCTTCTCACTACCACCATCGCCACACTATCACTCCCACTCCCCTAACCCCCCCCTCTACCCACACTACCACTTGCTACACCCCCAGTGGTCCTACCACACCTTGCCCCTCCCCCCTCCCCGCCCGCGCAGACAGACCGCAATCCGGAACCACCGCCTCCTGACCCAGGGCTCGCACGCCACGTCCCCTTACCACCGGCGCTACTACGGATACCACAGCGCCCCGCCGCACCACCGCCGCAACCTACACCCCATGAGGGCTCTGCCGGTCGGTGGCAGCGCTCCAGTAGTCAGCCACTCCGGGTTCGTGGGCCCCTCGGCGATGCATGTCGGTGGGATGGGGGCGGTGCATGCCGGGCATGCCGGGCATGCTGTGCATGCTGTACATACTGTGCATATTGGGCATGGGGGGCGGTAACGCGGTGATAAGAAGGGACACAGGAGTTTTTGCGAGTGCAGTTTTGTTAGGTAGAGTGCTTGGAGGGCGGAGGAGGAATGGATGGGCGGAGAAAAAGGGGTAGAAGGGAGTTTAGTCAAGGGGGAGGCTATACTGTTTGTTTTTGGTTTCGAGAGGCTTGCGCTTGTTTGGTCTGATCTTTGTATTCCTTAAGAGTAAATACACCGTATTCTAATTTGTCCTAAAGGAGGAGGATTAATTATGCATTAGGTACTAAAAGAGATCATTATTATCTAGAAACTTGCCCTACGGATTAGTCGGTTCGATCACAGTTTCTGGATATTATACTGTTAAGCTAAATCTAGACTCACACCATCGATATTGAGTAACGCTCTATAGATGTACACCTTCTAAGGAGAAGCAGGATATGTTAGGAATGACTTCAGTGGGATCTAAACACGTCGGTGTGTATATGAGCTAAAGCCTAAGTCTACGTCTGTATCTTCATCTCCATACGACTAGAACAGGAGGAGGTTAACATGAAGTACTTTAATCTTGTAAGTTGTATATGTCTAGTTGCTTACTATAGCTCCCCCAACGAGCTGCTTCCAGTTTATTTCGTCACATAATCTGTAGAATATCAAGAGCAAAAGAGCATGATTGTTATCCATTACAAAATACCAATACAACCCCTCAAAACGAGAACACTCTCTTCAAATATAAACTATCATCAAAAAGGGGACATAGATAAACAAGATCTATATAAATTTAGCTCTTGTTTTCTTCAATTTATGTGCATTCAAGTTTCCCTCTGCTCAACAGATTTCTCTCCTTCCACTCATGTTAGAACAAAAGAGAACACACATGCCGGGAAGTCTCGGTGGATATGTATATCCTTAGTCATACCTGACTTCAAGTACAATCAACACCTATGTGTATACTCTACATAGGTATTACAAGATGTTCATATATCTCGCACATAGTAGTTATAGTAACATAGAAGTAGAAAAGGGGATACAAGGCACGTATGGAGCAATTTACATTTGACTTGGGTCTATTAGCCCTGTAGCAATTAGAAGCAAAGTGTTCCCCCTAATTAACATCTTAATATTCGGCGCATTTTTATAATAAATAAATTTACTCATCTACAATTCCACAATTCCACAACGCTTGAAATACTTATGGGTGGAAACGTAGTGATACAACTATACCTAATTTTTTCTCAAAAGTTCAATAGACTAAATGTATTATATATCTAAAGTCCAATAACACTGCTGTTGCAAAAATTCGTCTTCTCACTTACCTGCTTAACCTGCAGCTATTTGCCTATGGAGACGACCTATGCATACCAACCCCATATATCACGTTACAAAATCTTACCAAGCCTCTTTACTCTCCTGTCCTGTTCTTCTCCCTTCCTCACATCCTGCACGTACATAAAATCCTCCAACCCAGCCTCCAAAACCACGTGTAAACCGCGTTCCCGAGCATAGTTCCAAACCCATAATCCGGCACAGGGGATCAGATGATCCCTTCTATTCCTCCCATCTCAAACACCAAAAATCAAGGTAGGCAAATAGGTAAGGAACCCCGCGCGTGCCTTTGTTCCCTTCTGTAAACACGTATTTAGGTAAGTTTGCCGGTAGTAACTTGAGTCGGTAGAATGGTATCCTGCACCTGCGGCCGCCTTCCCCCCTTTCCCTCTCTTTCCAAGGACTGGCACAGATCACACTTACCAAGCAGCCAAGATCAAGACCCCGAACGTTCTCTCCCACGGGGAAGAAAAGAAGGTAAAATAGACAAATATATGATCGACTCGGGGGGTTTTATTTCCCTTTTCTTTTTTCTGAAACGCGTGGTAAGGTAAAAGGTGAATGGCAAGGTTACTCCACATAAGGTTAAGTTTAAGGGGTATATACTACCTTACATTCCTACTACCTTACCTGCCTATATAGCGTAGCACCGGCTACGACGGTAACGTGTGTATGTACGCACATACGTAATAGACATACATATACCTAACTACACATACATACACTTTCTCCCATTCGCTTTTCGTATCCTTCAGACCGGATCGAACGGGTTGGGGGTTGGAGGGTGAGGAAATAGCGGACTAAATATGCGACTAGGACCCTTTGGTCCTTTATGAAGTCTATTCAAGCTTGAGCTCTGATGCCTGGGAAAATTTCTTTCCTCTTTTTCCCTTACTGTACTTTGCCTCATTGCCTCATATCCGCTCCTGCTCCGCAGCAAGGATGAGGCTCCCCGGTTGACGTAGAGATAAACGAAGGGGGGAATCGGGGAGGGGAAGGAAGTGCCGGAGGGGAATTAAAAAAAGGGAGTGCTCAAAAATACCAAGCCTCGAGAGCATAGGCAAGATATATAAAATAGGAAGCTGGTAATGGATGACACAGCAAGCTTCTCTACCTCAAATAGAAGCTGATCCCGATGTTTTTCTACTTCTATCCGTCCATTCGTACACCCACCCGCGCTCCCCTCTTTCCCCCTCTTTTTCGGTACACAATATAGCCAGGGGTCTTCAGCCTCCTGAAGGAGGCTGAATCATGTATATGTGAGGCGACATAAAGGCTATAAAACCCAAAATCAGAAAACCCACCTGCCTATATGAGCATCCCTTTCCCTCCTGGCGTAAGACAAAGAAAATAGAAAGAAAATTAAATACACAAATAAATCTCATGATCACGGGGGTGGGAAGGGATCTGGGGGCCTTTTGTTTAGGATCGCCAAGTCTCGTAGGATCGATTGAGGGAGAGACAAGACAGGCCACTTCCAACCTAACCCAGGGGTCACGGCCACGTTTTCGGGTGATCCTCCGGCGGGAGCGGCGGCGGCGACCGTCGCATAGATCCCAAGCACAGAGAAAAAGATATCAAAAATAGATATGTATGTATCTGTCTATACGTATATCGTATAAGTTCATCTGGGTATGAATGTGTGTATGTATGTATGTGCGCGTGCGCCGAGTTGCCGTAACCCGATTTCTTTTACTAAAAAATTACCTACCTGCCTTGCCTAGGTGCCCCAGCATATCATCTGCGACGCGGTCAACTCGACAGATGAGGTAGTTCGTCTTCTGCGTGAGAAATTGACAAACAATAATCTTCGCCGAGCCCGAATAACGGTGATGATGACCGTGTCTGGAGCTTGACTTCTGCCGCATACATCGCCCCCAACCCAAACAAAAACAAAAACAAACACATTATATATACACACATATACGAAAACAAAATAAATACCTAAATAAGAAAACCATGTTAGCACGTCTTTTTTAAACTTCCTTGTCCCGCATAAACCGGACCTGGGACCTGCAGTCATCAAAGCAAGCTCCCCTACCCCTTTTCTCCCCCATTGTGCCGCGATAGCGTCGTATTCCGAGCAAAGCTAAAGTGTGCCCCCGTGCCTGTGGTATCCCACTTTCCACTACCTCTGCGTTTACCTCGTAAGGGTGGCAGTGAGCAAGAAAGTAAGTAAATGGGTTATGTAGTTAGCTTCCAGCTCCTCCCATGCAGCTGGAGAACGGTAGGGTAAGTTAGGTGATTACATAACAAGACCCTAGATCGGTGCCTGCGTCAATAACCCCCTTTAAATCTCCTTTCTCATCCTTAGAAGAGCCTCTCCCTCGGTATTCCGTATATACATACTGGCGTCAGCAGCGCATAATTTCCCTAACCTTAGTCACAAACTCCCCGTACCTTACTTATTCATCATGAAAGAAGAAGCTCACTGCACATCGCTGACACCCGTTTCACTTTCTCAGCCTAGACGGCCGCTGTCGTGGGCCGAATATCCCCATCACGCCACACCGTCCGGAAGCCCGGTGAGAACCGCACACACACCGCACCACACACAGCGAGACAAGCAGACAGATTACCCTCCTCACCTTGGGCCGGGAAGAACCAAGTAAGCTAGCCCATCCTTTCCCGACGGGAACTATAAATAAGCCACCGATTAGCTACTGCAGGGTAATAATGACAATAACAATAAGTAGACAAAAAGGGCACAACCAAAGAAAAGGGGGCCCATGTTCGTTCTCCGGGAAATGGGCGCTCCTCGCCCAGGCCGTGTGTTCAAGATGCTGCTAAACCAAACCTCCTTTCCTCTCCCTCCGGGAAAGCAGGGGTGGATGAATCACCATACGGTAGATAGATCAACAGACAGACAGCCAGAAAAGCCAGATGGCAAGAGATATAAACCATATAATAATGATAATAATAATAAAATCCTCCCAGGTTAGAAAGAGCCACAAATCTGCCAGTCATCGTGCATACGCGACAATCAATGCAACAATACGGCGGGCGGGCGGCTGTTAAAGGGGGGTGGAGAAGGGGGAAGGGGGAAAAAAGTAGGTAGAATAACCCGAAAGAAGGAAAAGAAAAAGAAAAGAAATAAACGCCCGGGTTTTTTACCAGAGCCTGAGCTGAGTGTAGGTAGGTTATGTAGGTATAACGTGATTTATTCCTAAATAGATTCACTCACTCTCTCTGCGCATGCATCCATCTATCGTCGGTAGGTTAATCTGTATGTACATGAACATATGGAAGGATTTCCCCCCTTCTCTAAAAAAAAAACCAACTAAAACTTGTTTAGCGCGCAAAAACGACATCTGCATCTAGGGCCAAGCAGTTTACCAATCTCTCTCTCTCTCTTTTTCTGTATTCTTGTTACTTGTTACTGCTAAGAAGGAAAAATGCAGGGGTGGGTTATGAACAAGCTTCAATGAAGGGGGGGGGATGGTTTGGGGTTCAGGGAAATCCCTCATTGGAGATTCGTTCTTTTTTTTTTTGGTCATACCATACATACATACATACATGGCTACATAAATACTTACTTACTATAATCTCTCTCTCCCTTCCTCCCCCCCCCTCCCCAATCCCCTCTTAAAACCACACACCCCTGACCGGTTCTTTCCTTGGAACGCGCAGGGCTGCGCTGCACCTCATCTGCACGTCAGCTTTAGGAACGTAGCAGTACAGTAGTGTAGTAGTAAAGGGTGGTTGGTAGTGGTGGTGGTATCTGCGTCTTCCGACAATGCAGCTGTATCGCGGAATGAGAATTGCTAGAAACGGGGAGTGAGCTCTTGATCGTCAATCAACAACAAAATTAACAGTTGCTCTCTCTCTCTCTCTCTCTCCTCGACCGCGCAATGCTCGTTTGGCATGTGTAAGCCGAGCCGAGCGGCAAGCGCCAATATCATGCCGTGTCTTTTTCTTCTCCGATTTTGCCTTTTGCGCCCTGTCTAATAGCCGGTCACTTATATATGCAGGCAGTTATACAGATAGATAGAGATGGTAGACAACCTGAGCATATCGAAGGACTTATATCCTAGCTCCTCCGAAATCCCATTCATGAATATTTATCTCTATGACCTAGTAAGCTAAGTTGCCCAGATCAAAGAATCCGGGCGTAATAGCTTTTGGGCTTTGTATTTGTTCGTGTGCCATTGCTGACTGGGAGACATCCTCTTATCCCCCCCTCTTCGACGTTGGAGCTGACTACCTACCTAGTGGTTAGAAAAGAGGTTGTTAGATGATAGCGTAGATCGGAAAAAGCAGGGTTAGCCATCGAGGTCTAGATGGCGATGATCTTCACCACGAGGTTCTTCTTTATCTATATCCTTGCCCCCCTTAAACGTCAAAGGGTAGGTAGTTAGGTAGGTAGGCAGAAAAGAAGGGGAGGGAGTATACACCCCTCCCTCCTCCCCCTCCCTCTCTGCCTCGCGCCCTTCTCAAAGGAAAGATAAAGGCGAGCGAGCGAGCAAGCAAGTAAATCGTCGTCATTCCCTATTCTCTCCGCATAATGTGTATATGTATGATGCAGCGTCTCTAGGCGGCGTGAGAGCGAATCACATCACGATTCGGCAAGGCGGGGGACAGGGGGGGAGGAGGGGACGGGGTCTGGCGCGCGCGACACACATCCCCTCCCCCCAGGAAAGAATCCCGCAAGAGGAAATCGTCCGCTGCTACTCTCTGCTCTGCGCGGGTGTCAGAACCAGTAGAAAAGGGGGAAGAGGGGGGTTGCATTGTTCATATCTAATGATTGCGTCTGTCTCGCCCAACCGTGGCGCGTAGCCCACCCCCTGAACACACACATAAAGGAAAAACCACCCCCGTTCCATCCGTGAGCAGGGTAGATGGAGGGATGGAGGAGGAGGACCAGGATCTAATGGATGTGATTGCCGCCCGGGAGAGAGAGAAAGAGAGACATAGAGGAACCTCACCCTATGAACTTTCTTCTTCACTTTCCTCTTCCCGGCCACACCAAACTAGAACAAGGTTTATAAAGGTAGCAGTGAGTACGTACATCCCGTTCTGGGGGGTGGTGGAGGGGGAGGGGATTAGAATGGGAAGAGAAGACGAAGAAAAAACGCACGGACACTGTTTCTATCCCCTGGTACAGTACGCAGGACATAGTATGTAGGTACAGCTTAGTAGCTATGTAGGTAGGGTCTGTCCGTAGTACTAGTTGGTATAATGCGCAGCGTAATCAATAATATGATAATAATGAGTGAGGGAAGGAAATGAGAAGTAAGAGAAGGGTGATGAAGAAAAAGTGAGAGTTTTCCCAATAGCATTCGGCCGAACTTACTGCTTGGCCTAATGAGCCAACCTATAATGTTGAAGGCATTGACTTGCTTCATCCCCTTAAGCATCCCTCCCTTCACTCTCTCTCCCCTTACTACACCCCCCTACTGTGCAACATATCCATGTACATACTGAGCATCAGCGTCATCCCGATGAGCTTCTCTACCATTTGGGGGAAGGGGATTTTTTTCCTTTACGAAGAGCGAGCGAAACTTACCCCCAACTCAACTCAACCCGTTCTTGTTCCACGAGGACAACTCTTTTCTGACGAATCATAAAATGTCCGATGATCACTAGTGAGCGTTTCGCAAAAGCCAATTGTCGTCGACACCCCCCTTTTTCTCTTGCAAGCTACTACACAACAGAGTTCTGACTCGGAGAAATTTTAGTTCTTTTGTCGCAGACAAAGTAAGAAAGCTTGTTGGTCTTTTCTTTGCTAACGGCATCGAAGCCCTCCCAAGCTGCAGTTAGTTAGCCCACTCTCGCTTGTAGTGTATTATTGCATTACCGTGCGTGGTAGCATTATTGCCTGGGGGCTGAAAAAAAGTGACCGAAGCAGAGAACAACAGAAATAGGAAAAAAAAAAAGAACAAAAAGCATTGCTCTTTGAGAAAAATCCTGATAGCGAACAGACCAGTCCGATAACCAAGTATTGAGGAAATAGGATCGATGAGCCACCATCTCCCATCCCTCCTTTAAACTAGTTTCGAGCGAAAGCACCATGCAATGTGACAACAATAACTTGAAATCTTCTCAGTTCCGATAGTCCATCCCTTTTGAAGAGACATCTATCTCCATGTACATGCATACAATACGCCGCCTCGGGCTAAGCCAAAAAAAAAAACCCCCAAAAAAACAAAAACCACTTCCTCTTCATAAACCAAGAAAAAAAAGGAACAAGCAGAAATAAAAATAGTAAACAAAAAACCAATTCCCAAGAACTCCTGTGCCGTTCTTTTTCCAATCCGTTCCTCCCTTAGTAAATGCTTAATTCCGTTTGCTGTTGATGCTTCCCCCCAATTGCATGCAGGTAATATTTAGTACATGTGAGTAATAATTACAATTGAATCGAAGAGCAATTTCGTTCCAAACAACGACAGACAACAATATTCCATTTCCCTAGATCGGGACCTTTTTCTTTTATTTCTCCATCTTCTACTCTTTCGTGATTGATCTGATTAGCCTGTTAGGAAGCTGACATGTCATCATCGGTTCGTGATCGACACCGCGTAGTTATCGCTTAGACCATAGCCAAAGTTGACTGGAAGAAGGGTCGGGGGGTTCTGCTCAGTTACCAGATGGGGCATAGTAAATGGTGCCCGGGTAGCCTAAACAGTCGTGTATATAAATAAATATACAAAATAAATAAAATAAAAAGGCTCTCGCGAGATGAAGGTTCGTGGGGCTTGTTTCGGAATGTGACGATACCGGCCAGGGGGCTGAAGCACCGAACAACATCCATGATTGTCGAATTTAATCATTTTCGCGTTCTCGAGCAACTGGTCCGCCACGTGATCTCTCATCCGACGCCGTCGGAGAATTTCGTCGCTCTCGTTCCCCCTGTTGCGTCCTCATTTCCGACGCGTATCTAGGCGACGGCTGATCTGATAATAAAGATGAAACAGAATGACCACTGCCCCGAGATTGCTGCTGTGATGGCTCGGCCACCGTTGCCTCTCTAGATACACTGAACCCCGGCGAGAGACCCTGGTGGGGTGGTCCAAATCCCTCACCTCGGCCGCGTCCCGTCGAGCGGTATGAGGAGATGTCGCTCCTCTGTCGCGAGTGGCCTCGTCGCCGGCCAGGAGGTGGGTGTGACAACGTAGAGGTGCTGCTGGTCTGACCGAAAGGGGGTGATCTGAACCGCGAGTGGCTGGTCGGCGGAGGCGCTGCTTGTTGCGGCCCGGTTGCTTTTCGTTTCCGCGGCGAGTCTACTAGTTTTCGAACCAACATTAGTTAGACAGGCCTTGCTTTACTGATTCGTTTTGGGCTTGGACAAACCGGAGGGCGCTGCGGGCTGACTAGAGCCTGCCTGCGAGTTCGGCGGTTGCCAGTGGTGGAAATAGATCGAAGGGGACTGAGTTTCTTGTTGCGGTCCTGCTGTTTGCTGCTGCGCGAGCGCATGCGACGGATGCGGTGCCCCTGGTGGTCCTACGGCGCCTTCGCCTGTGGTCAGTCGTGGGAGCGCAGAACCACTTAGTGGTGGTCTACCGACTGGGCCGCCCATACCTAGTGTATGCGCTCTTGGTCTCGATGGCGAGCCGGGACCTGGATAAGGGACAAAGCCCGGACCGGATCCCGGTGTTGACGGGACGCCGGCGGAACCAGCATACCCATACTGCTGAGAATCTCTGCGGGCTTCAGGTGAAACGGGACCTTGGGCCGGTAAAATCTGAGCAGGATGCGCCTGCTGCGGTGCTAAATACTGCTGAGCCCATTCGATAGCTACTTGAGGCATCGCTCCACCACTCATTCCAGCGAAGACAACCGGTACCATCGGGGGCGGTATGCCGCGGTCTAGCGACGTTCGAAGGATGTCCATCTCCACCTTTCTCTGTTCTAGGCGCAGAGTCGCCTGGCGGGTTTTCTCTTCTTCCTGCTTCCTCTTCTCCTCCTCTGTCTTGGCCATCAGCCAGTTTTTCATCGAATCCTCAGAACCTTGCCATTGGGGAGGTGCAGGTAAAGCACCCAGAGCCTGAACATGTGGCGGAACTGGTGGTCCTTGGGGTTGCAAAGGTGGCCCTGGAGCCGGCGGGTGAGGAGGTCCAGGTGCCGATGGTGGTTGCGGTAAAGTCATGGCCGCCGGCAATGGCAGGCCACGATGAGGAGCCGACATGGGCTTGGCGGATGGGCTTTGCTTGGGTGGAAGAGCTGTAAGCGGTTTCTGAGATGAGTCCTGAACAGTCACGGGGGGCGAGGATCGAGGTGGTGTCGGTAGGTCATGGACGGGCCGGTAGCCGTAGTGTACTGGCTGCTTTATGGTGAGCATCATCTCGGGAGCAGACTTAGACGTTAGGCTAGAAAGTGGTATTTTGACACATGACTGAGGGGGGAGGGCTAAGGGGGAGGGGAGGCGTGGTGATCAATATAAACAAGTCAGCTGGGTTGAGAAGTAGTAACAACCTTTGCATAAAAAAAAGCTGGAGAGGACGGCCAGCTTGGTGTAGGGGTAGGAATCAATCGGGGCTTATGAAACTTTGGGTCCCTAAGACCGGCCTCATTTGATATTCGGTGCCAAACACATGGGTAATAATTGTAGAGAAGGATCAGCTGGGGGAGGCGGCGGCGGCGGTGGTAGTGGTGGTAGTAGTAGTGGTGGTGGTGGTAGTGGCAGTAGTGGTAGCAATGGTGGTAGTGGTGGTGGTAGTAAGTAGCAGTAGCCAGCAGTAGCAGCAGTAGTTCCCAAGTACAAAGGGTAGTATTTGGATGTTCCTAGCTGGGTAGGTACCGGCGCGGCAGCAAGTCGAGGGACCCCCGGACACTTGGGGGGAGGGTTGATGATAAAGTGACAGTGGTAGTGGTAATAGTGCTTAGTCCCCGGAGGGCCTAGACAAGGCAGATCTTGGAACGGGACGGCAGTTTGACTTATTAGATTATACCTTCTACCATTCGCGGCCGATTTAGGCAATGCCCGAAGTGGAAAGTAGACAGCGTCTCTTAAGAGGATATAATAAGTAAAAAAGTAAAAAGAAAAGGGGGGAATAAAAAAAAGACAACGACAGTATATCTCCTCAAGAGGAGGTTGATACACGAGAGGCTAGAACTAGACGGCGTGGCTTGGTAGACAGGGCAGGTTACTTTGCTGTACGTACAAGTCGTGAAAGGTACTATCAAGTAGGCGTTGGTCTAAGACAGATCAGATAAGCTTTGTGTTTCTAGTATGGGAGGAATAAGTAGATAAGTGTGTAAGTACGTTATGGTTTGTTGCAGGTTGCAAGCTCGAGTTGTGAAGGGATATGAATGCTAAAATAAGACTGTCGAATGACAGCAATAACAAGACAAACTTTGTATCTTGTCTGTCGAAGGACCAGAAGGACAGAGAAGAAGAAGTGGCTTGAAAGTTGGTAAAGCCTGCCGGGAGGAGTAGGAGTAAGTAGATGGGAGGGGAAGTTCTCTTTTCACGCCACTGCAACGACAAGGCTGTAATCAACCTGTCGAGAACAGACAAAGTTGGCCTATCCCTGACCTCCCTTCGCCTCCAGGGTTCAAGGGTCTAATCGTCAACGGACGGTCAGGGTTTCTGGCCCGACCTTTGGGACGGCGTGTTTAAGGCTAGTCTTGTTTTTTTTTGTTGTTGTTTTGATATTTTGGCACCCCTTTCTGCTGCGTGATGTCCAGGCCAGGCCAGTTTAACTTGATAGCTGTGGACTGGGAGAAAACGCACTGGCCGGGGGGGGAGAGTTACTTTGCCATGCAGGGTCGATCCCTCGACGGCGGGAAAAAAAAAGATGAAGGAGGATGTCAACAACGAGTGTGTGGGGTGTGTGTGTAAGTATTACCGAAGCGGCTACCAGACTTGAGTAAGTGAGTGGGTGGAAGTGGACGGAAGTGGAGTCTACAAGAGGACCGCAGCTGGAAGACGGACGAAAACTAACAAGGACTCCTGCTGTGAGACGTGCGAGCATGGAAAAGCAAAGAAATTACAAGACGGCAGCAACAACAGGAATAGGAACAAGAAAAAAAAAATAACACTCATAAGAACAATTACAACAGCCACATAAGCTTGTAGGGGAGAGAAGTATCAGATCCTGTCTACAAGGGGGGGGATGGTTCTTCTCTCGTCTCCTTTGCTTGTACACTATGTCTTGCCTCCCTGTCTGTCCGTGTTTAGAAGCCAGAGAGAAAAAAAAGGAAGAAGTGGATATTGCCAAAGTGACTAACTCGGGGGTTGTGATCCGTAGGTAGAGAAGAGGAGCAACAGGCAGGTTTGTTCTTGGGTTAGTTACAAGAGCCGTTGATGCTAGCATGAAAAAGGCAAGCAATCTGGGTCAAACATTATTAGAGTCAGCCCGGGCTATCAGCTCTTCCTAAGGTTAATGGCCCGAGGTGGAGTTTCTCAGACCTCTTTAGAGACCTGGGCTGGGCAAGGTCAGCCGTTTTGCCCGATATACGGATAATGTAATGTTCTATCGTGTGTAGACATGGTTATAAATGTATGTACGTGTGTGTGGTATGCGTGGTATGTATGAGTGCGAGGGCAAGTGTAAGTGTGAGTGTGAGTGTGAGTGCGAGTGTGAGTTATGCGTGCGTTGACTCGTGCATGGATGAACGAAAAGGGAAGACAAGAGGAAGTTTGTGTCGACTGTTAGTGTACGTACCTACATTCAACCTGGAGAGGTTAGGTTAGGTAGGTTATGTTTAGTACTTAGGTACGTATGGCTGGTGCATCTCTTCCTCTCCCTCCTAATTTTTCTTCTTCTTTTTCTTCTCTATATGTAGAAGTAGCATGTATGTTAGTTAAACTAGGTAGGTAGAAGTAGATAGGTACCTCTCGTTGTGGGTGTGGATGTGGATGTGGATGTGGAGGTGGGTGTGGGTGTCAGTTTTTGTGGCTGAGTCGCGCCGATGCATCATTCATCATTCATCTCTTTTTTTTCTGTACTGTACGATACAGTGCGTTGCAGTTGCGCTGCTGCATGTCTGTCTTGTATGTATTATGTATGTACGTAATCTGCGGTGACAACAATGGCAATGTTGTGTGCGTATATGTAGATATGCAACGAGTTTTAAACCCCACCGTGCTAGTGTACTCGGTCTATCCAGGACGTGGGTGCTTCTCGATGTAGCCTAGAGGCCCTCTAAGTTGGGTATATCCCGTTGTATAGGGAGTGAGGGATGTTTTGTGTAGTTTATGCTATGTCGGGCAGCTCGAGTATGAATTAAACGACATTTAAAATTCCGATGGTGGCTCACGTATGTAACTCGCTAATTGAATATCATCAATATACCTGTGAACATATCCTGAGCTTATGTATAGATAGACCCGTTTTTATTTTCGTAAATGTACCTAGGTACACAGGCAGACAGGTTATTAGGTACATAGTTACTTGACTTAGATCAATCCCTCGCTTACATGTATCAACCTAACCTATTGTACAGTATGTTCATTAACCGACGGGAGGTCTAGAAGGGCACAGATATATAAAACCCATTTATTTGCTTACCCAGTAAATTCACCTACATAAGTACGCGACTGAGGAACCGTTACTAAGTATGATTTATTTGCTTATTTATTTGTTTACGATTTTATGTATCGCATCATCTGTTGAACGAGCTCGAGCGGGGGTCACTTATACAAGGATTCCCTAGTGTGGTGTAGGTAGGTGGACGGTTAGTTGGATTGTATGTATGTACATACATAACCTACATAGCTACATGTACATTCACACACAAGGAGGATTAGGGAGAGAGAGAGTGTGTGTGTGTATGTGTGTGTATGTATCTGTTGGTCTGTATCAGAGGTCATTCCTGTCAGATCCTAAGATTTCCGGCCTAATCTCATGCCGTTCATAATAAATCTGGAAGATCTGCTTGACAAGGCAGATATTTTGACCTGTCAGGAATATGCATAGATAAAGTGAGCGGTACATGCAAATACGGGCGTAAAGTGCATTTTTAGGACAAGATGTGAGTGGTTGTAAGTCGGGAGCTTTTGCTCTATGGCTCTAAGCAATGAGACGGGGTAAGCAAAGAGGCGGCCTATAGCGTTCATACTCCATACACATACAATGTACATACAATTTGTCGGCCAAGACTTTGAGACGCACAGTCAATACGAAGATGGAATTATTAAGGGCAGCCCTGCTGCTATGTTTTCTTTTTCTTTGCTTTTTTAGGCGTTTCCTTTTTTTTCTTTCCCAATCTACGGCGCCTATGGCTACGGCTTATTCCCTCGAGGCAGATCGGGCAAAAACGAATATTTCAGTTCTGCAAGGCATATCGGGACCGAAGAGCCTACCTAGCCACATACAATGTCACGATAATGAGCGTCATATCAACAGCCACAGCCTATTCCATCACATAGGCACACAGTTAGCTATTTCGCAAGATGAGGACTTATCTATCCTGGTACTGCGTTGGTTGTACGCTGTTCGCAGCCGGGTTCTAGGTAGTACCACTCGGGTTCGTTCTGGACATAGGAGTTGGCTTTTTAGGAACAAGCCCGATTAGGCAAGTTGACTCTCAAATCTCTCATTCTTGGACGTTTCGACTAAGTAGGTAAAACTGGGGGGGTTCCGAAATTGGGGTTTTGGAATGAAGGACTGCGGTAGTATTAATATGGTGCTCTATATATATTAAAACAGTTTTCAATTTGCAGATAGATGGCAAGCAGCCCCCAAGGATGCGATACGAACTACGTGAGTGAATTCATGTGTGTGTAGGCATGTATCGATGTATATTCATGTAGTAATAGCAGTCGTATTGTACTTACGAGTTGACTATAGTATAAGTAGTTGGGGTATGCTGGTGCTGTGGGGGTGAAGTGCGTTCTTCGGCCCGGCCAGCGGTGATCTGTCAAAAAAGAAAGATAGAAAGGGATGACAGAGCGTAGATGAAGTAAATGAGGAGAAATAGGAAAGGGAATGATTAGTACACTACATACGCATACATCAATCAACGGCATGTAGGAAAAGTACCTTTTGAGAACTCACCTCCGGCATAAAGCCCTTTCTTGGAGGGGCATTTTGGGTTACAAGGACGACAACACGCAGGCCAAGAGAGAGGGGCAAAAAGCAAGGTTGGCCAGGGTTAGTACATAGTATAGTTTAGTAGGTTAGGTTGGACTACCCAAGTAGGTAGTTAAGAGGCATATAGGCTAACCTATGTATGTATGTCAATATGTATCAAGACATGTACCTAAGTAACTGAAGTCAACGACAACTCCAACGAAACTAAACTAAAAACCAAACTAAACTAAACCAAACCAAACCAAACCAGATCATCTTAAACCAATCTACACCTACATAACGCATCAATACATATACAAGGTTAGGTATATATTGATTACGCCTAACGTATCCCATACTATGTACCAGCTTCTTTATTATATAATGATGCTAAAAACAGGAACAATCGTAATCAGACGAACTCAATATCAGTGTATTCCATGGCTAATTATTTATGGGGATTTCCAAGCATATGTATGTAAAGTAACGTAATCTCATTCATGTGTATTAAGCAGCAGTCGTAGTAGCAGCAGCAGCAGCAGCAGCAATGCATCAAGACTTATTGTGTCTCTTGTCTGTGCCTTGTTGCCGGTCGGCTGGTGAGATTTACGACTGACCCCGTCCCATGGGATGGGGGCAGTACTTTCGTCGTCCCCTGTGGTCTTAGAAATAGGTCGCTCCCTGCAGTTCGCGTCTCACTGGATTGTCATCGCTGCAGGCCTGAAAGCAAAGTTGACTTTCAACTCTACATGATACTGTGCGTGCGTGCGTGCGTATGTGTGTGTATATATGTGTGTGTAGTGTAATCTGTATGCCCTGCGGCATCTGCTAACGGCTAGCTGGTTAGCTAGGTTAGGGGGTGCTGCATCAGCACCTCTCTTACACCCTATAAGCTTCTTCTGTTTCTGTTTCTGCCTCTGCCTCTTCTTCCTCTGTTGTCCGCCTAGCTAGACATGCGGCCATGCATTGCGCGTATGTATGTACCTACTCAGTACTTACATACACATACACAGGCTCGTTTCTTAACCACATACGGCACGATGCAATTACGTGCCAAGCCGTGTCAGCGCATCCTGTTCTAACTCTCGGGCACATCATCTACAAATAGGGCCACCTTCCGTCTGTTTAGATGAGCGACGCGCACGCGTGCAGCATGAAGCGCCTGTCTCCTAAACGAGTTGAGCAGGTGCGTACAGTAGCTAATATCCGAACAACGCGTTTTGACGTTATTTTGGTGCCTAGGCGCGAACTTGGAGAAAAAGGGACGATCCGCACGTAGGGCGACTTACACGCTAAGGCCGGTTCGTCCCAAAAACAAGATGTTGTTCAGGTTGAAGCACTACTGGATGGGGTTTTTTCTTCCCTCTTGCTGACTGTTGATCGATAGGTGGTAACTTGCCTATTATTCTGTCTTCCTCTGCTTCCCTACCCATCATTCGTTTCCCTCCTTGGCCATGTGGTTTTCCATCATATGCACCCGATCAGGTAGGCGCACGAAAATGCTAACGTGCCATGCTAGACGCAAGAGATAGTATGAAAATTTTGGTGTGGCCACGTGCCGGAAGATATTGGACAGATTTGGCGAGAGCTTTTCGGGATCGACGAAGGGCCAGTCCCATGTTGCGAAGCTGGTGAGGTTGTGGTCGTGTGAGAGAGACCAGCGCCCCCCTCCTCCCCGGGAAGTTCTATCTTTATGGTGTAAAGCATACATAAGCGTCGCAGCAGCACCAAAAGGCTCTACCCTTGCGCATACGGTCGGTCCTGCGCCTGTATAGTGCAGAGACGATTGGCCTGGTCGGCTTCGATACTCGTTCGAAGACCCAGACGTTCGCGAGTTGCGGTTGAATGGATTTCTCCAACCCAGTCAAGACGTCATGGTGATTCGCCACGCGAGCTTCTGAAGCTTGTGGCTCGAACCAATCGGTAGTGTCAGAGGATGTTTTGGCTTTCAACCCCATCGCACAGTATGTACGGGTGGCATGGCTGGTGGTCTCGAATCTTGGCCAGACTCGTTGAATATCTGTCATATCGTATCCCTTATGCAGAAGTACCTTTACGACCATTGGTGACTGCTCGGCTGGTTGCTACTGCGCTGGTACCCTCAAATTAGGTAGGTATGTGGTGTAATATACACTAGGTTAGGTATGGCTCTCGTCTCTTCCCTTCCCTTCCTTTCCCCTCTCCTTCTCCTCAGCCGCAGGGTTTATGAGATGCACACAGACTACGAGCCTCACAGACGTCAATCAATCCGGTCATGTTGTGACACACGTCGGCTCGTGCCTGTTGTTCATAGTTTGAGAAGAAGCAAAAAAGGTCCCAAGTTTCACTACTACTACTTGGACACTGCATCGAGTCTTGTGGCGGGCGATCTACTTTATCTACAATAATAGGATGACGCCTTTCTTTTCGTGGTGTAGATATTATGGGCTGATATTTGAATATTAAATTTGGGTGGTTGTCGATATGATGATGATATTCTGATTGCATTCCATTTGTGATACCGGAACTTTTTTTAAGAGACATAAATAAATATAGGAAGAAAATAAAAAAGAAATATATAACACACAGACTTGCATGTTCGTCATACAAGGGCGTTAAGATACGAAGTATATTGTGTATGTACATGGTGGCCTAAGTCGGTGGTGGATGGATATGGAATTCGAGGTTGACGATAATTTTCAGCAACCCCCATTAATCAGCCCCTCCATGACTTGGGCTTCTTTTTGCTTCTTCTCTGTTTTGATTATACCCGCGGCCACGGTTCGTTGGTAGCATGAAGTTGCAATTGTCTCCACGGAATAATAATAACTGGTGCTAATTATGTCGTCAACCTATCGCTATGAATAATTTTTTTGGTGCAATGCCTGAATGGGGAAGACAGGGTGGTGGACAGCCAATGAAGATGGAACTAGTGTTAATGACGGGCGCGTTGCGTTGCGGCTGGTTTGGTTTGATTCAGTTTGATTTGGTAAGGTAAGGTAAGTTTGGTAAAGGGTAAGTGTACATCCGTAGTGGGTTTCGAAATCTCAGCGATTCTTCCTCTCTGCTCTACGCCAGGCTGGGCCAGGGTAGTATACACTAGAAAAGGTCTGAGGGATCCTCGTAGACTTGGCACACACCCCCCGACGAACAAGGGTCCTCGAGAACCTTGAATGTTCTGAATGCCCTGAATGCCCTATCAGAGCTTGGGTCAAGCTCAAACCGCCGGGATCCTGGGATGATCTAAGGTATCTGACCAGGCGCGATGCAGCTGTCCACTAGGATCCCTTCCTCTCACCGATTAGGGCAGGGAGGTACAGGGAGGTACGTAGTTTCCTCCACATCCAGGTGGTCCTAGCGCTCCCTGCTGTATGATGGACTTTCCCGATTAAGAACTCCTGAAACAACGCCATCGAATCTCACTCGTCAAATCATCGAGTAGCCCAATCTGGCCCGTCATCCTCCTCACATCCAAAAGGAAAGAACCATAGGTAGGAATGAAAGTCAGCGACACCCGGGCCTTGCATTTTTAAGGTTCACAGTGCCAGACTAATTCTTGAGGTCATTGTCATCTCCGCGCCCAAAGCTGAAACATTCGCATATTAGACGGATTCTGTCCTCCGCACCTTAGAATATTTCCCTCAAGCTTTGCCAACCTCCTAGTTGCATACATACATACACCCATACATACATCCATACATACACACAGAGATAAGTTAATCCTCCTCCTCATTATCGTCATCATCGTCACCATCGTTGTTATTATTATTCTTATTGTCATCATCATGACACCATATCGTGCCAGTCATATAACATAACATGCTTACATACCTATATATTAAGCATATACCAACATGTAGGTTATATTATACACTTACACCCCTAATTTTACACGGTCAGTTATTATTTACATATTCCCTTAATTATATTATTCACACGATGACAACAAAAACAACAACAATAGCAACCCCCTTCTTCCCCACTGTCCGACCTCCTGAGTATGTATTGTTGTTGCTGTAGTGTAGTTATGTCATCTGTACTAGTAATAAGTATAATCCAAGTTATCTATAGGAAGAGTTACATGGGTGAACAGTTGTTATCCCCGAAGCTTCCAATATCCTAAACTCTCTCTCTATATACGGAACTCGCTAAGCTCAGGCATATGTATATGCATATACTGTGGTCCAGGAGGGATTTGGTATAGAATACAGAAAGATCAAAGATCAACAATCCTCGGAGAGCCCAACCGTCAGCCAATCATATGATCGCACTTTGACATGGTTAAGAAGCATTACATACCACATATGGTAAATGGGTAAGGCATGTTATATCAGTATCTACACTACACACGTATAGGATCCAAAGAGGAAAAAAAAGGGTTCACAGTTTGCACAAAGACAAACAATATGGTGATGATCGTGAAGGCAGAGCAAGGTAGGTTAATGATATTTGGGGAGAGGGGCCTTGTTGGAAACTAAGGCTAACGTTTATCAACCTTTTATAGAATACCTATCACCATATATACCATATATGGAACACACATATCAAGATTTCTTAGTTTAGTACCGTATGCTCATGTCCTACACCAAATTCATCATATCTTATTAACAAGCTAACGTAAAAAGAATTATAGGATGAACTTCTCATGACACATGGTTTCCCATCTAGTTGGGGAAAGGGCGCCACATTTCGCTTTAGGAAGAGGATGAGGAGGCGGCGGCGGCTTCTCGCATCTGCACTATTCACCTCCCATCCAGGCCTGTTCTTATCATCTAAAGGCTACCGACAGCTATTCCAATTCGACATATCGTAACCAAGGGACAAACACTGCCCATTGCAGGCGTCCCCTCTTAAGAACAGCTGGTTCTTGCATCTATCGTGACCTTCTCTAGCCCGGCAGTTGCTGCTTTGTGGTAGTGTCACAGGCTCGTGGGTTAGACTAGCAAAACCCCCTCACGGCATTGTTGCGATTGGTGAGCCAATATCCATTGTCGATGGGATATGCGCTAGCGGCTGGCTTAGTAGTAATCCATCTGTTCACCTATCGAGGAGTGAAGGTCCTCTTGTGGCCTAGTTCCTCCTTGGAGAGGGGGGGCTATCGACTATCATGAGAATCCTTCCAGAGCAGGTTCAAGGACTCTGGTCTCTGCAGAGCTCAGCGTCTTCCTTATGATTATAACAGCGATCCTATACTTTCTTGTGGGTTTTTTAGGGGGGGTATGTATGGGGAGCGGCTAGTTGTCTAGTGGATTACCTACAACGGACTTCCGAAGAGAGTCGTGCATACACATGGCTAGCCGCCGAGGACTGCAGGATACATTAGACGGTGAGGACGGAAAGCAAGGATATTCAAAGTCAAACCTAGGCCTATCGCCCGATCCTCGACAAATCTGTTGCTATGACCCCAGTGGGGCTGTTCAACGTCGAGAACACCTCAATGCTGCTCCTCCACCAAAAGCCATCCAGTACCGATCCAGTATCCGGGCTTTTGGCGATCTACTATAGTAAGAAAACAGGCCCAATTCCAGCCTCAAAAGAGATTCAGATGGGGGAAATTACAACAGGTGGTCCTTTCTCCACGCTAGTGCGTGGTCCCGGGACACCAGGGTCTAGCCTTTGCATGATAGGGGGTCATTGTAAGCTCCACGGCTTGCATTCTAGAGATTAGATGGCCACTGATATTAATATCGTTATGGCCTAATAAAGTATATATGGTCTCGATAACATCTCTTGGCTATAGACTACAAATACTTACACGTCACATAGGTGTAAAATCCAAAGAGAAGCATAATCTACTTCACTACTTGAAGTTTAGTATCATCTCCGGGCATCAAAACCTGACCGCGTAGCAAAGGAAATATCTGCGAACACCAGTAGGCCTAGAACAGCAGCATTATAGCATGAGAACACCGATACTACCCGGCAATTCAACATCCATAACCTAGATCGATAGCAGTTACCTGGCCCCCGCCCCTCCCCCCCCCCCCCCCCCCCTCTCCGGATGGCGCCTTTGTTTAGTGTAGCTTATCCCCAGATCAGGACCCGAACCGACAAGTGATCAACTGCAGTGTAAGTGGTCAATGAGGTTATCTCCAGTCAACCAAGTGTCAAAGATGTCCTACCTGGACACTACAGGATTTGGGGAAGGACGAACTGGGCACCTTGACCATCCTTAGCACCATCCACCCACCCCATCCTAGCAATGGCAGCTTTCGCGGCTCACAAATCACATCAGCCACTTGCGTCGTATGTTATGCTGGACGACACTAAAGACAGACAGCCACGCAGGCTGCCATGACCACGATCGTCTGCTATCCCAAAACCGGGTAGTTTGATTTGTCCTGCTCACTTTTTATCAAGATATGCCGCAAGTCTAGCCTTTTTTCTTTTCTTTATTGCGACAAGGGAGGGTTTCTGGTTGTCCAGACTAGGGAACCAAAGCACGCTGTGGTTGCCTTATGCGTATTACCCTATCGGGACAGCAGTCCTTGTTTTCCTTTCCCTCCCTTACCAAGCTTATGAGGTTCTTTCCAAGGTTTTATCCCCTTAAACCCCCTCTCTTCCCTAAAAGCGAATATTGAGCAATATACTGGCATGTATCCCGCGGATACCTAGTGTCACATGCACACTATATGCCCTATATTCTATGTGTATACGTGTATACCTTATCTCCCATCTATTAAGGCTAACAAGCATTACCCCCTGGGGGGATTTCGTCGATCATCCCGCATAACCTTGTCTCCAGCGGAGCTCGACGACGCGTGCCCAATATCCGCACGTTATGCTCACCCGCCGCAATGCCCCGGAAGGGAAGGGATTACAAAACAGTAAGATAAAGCATGAACAAATAGCATAGCATAGTGTACCTAGTGGTGGTGGTAAGTAGGTATGTAGTTGGTGGGTGTGCTCGTGGCACGTGGTTGTTTAAGCCACCCTAGTACACTATCGTTTCACTGAGCCGCTAGGCTTACAAGGAAGAGAGAAAGGAAAGAAAAGGAAAAGAAAAAAAACCTGGAACATCCTAGTTCCTAAATCGCTATATTATAAGCCATTGTATAGGTGAAGGGTAGATCTTTTTTAGCATCATCGGGCGGGCACTTATTACGGGAGAGGGAGAGCTGGGTTTATCTCGATTCGGCTATCTTGCTTGAATCGAGTAAAGCTCCCTTTCCCCCCTATCCTATCCTTGCTTTCTTTTTTCCTTTTCTTTTTTTTCTTTTCTTTCTATGCCTACCCCTAGCTTGATACAGCTTCTTCAAAAGACGAAAATTCATAAGTACATATATACTGTAGACTATACGCTAGGTCTTAGTTTATAGTAAGTCCATCGCCCACAAGCAACAATCACGCCACGTTATGTACCCCCGGGATATCGAAGCTAGTGTAAAGTTTTTTTGAGGCTCCTAATCTCCTCGTCCCTCTTTTGTCGATCGAGCCTCGGGAGGGGAGGGGCCTCCGGTGGGTAGCGTGGGTTCTAAGCTTCTTTTGTCCTTCTCTTTATTTCCCTTTCCCTATCGGCTCACTTCTTTTCCTTCTTTCTCCATACAAATACATAGCGCAGTGACGCCCCCGGTCCTGGTTGAACACGACACGTACCCGGTGACCGGGAAGAGAGAGAGGGGGGCGTGAGGATCATTAATCGTCCTAAAACTTTCGTTAAGCCACATTTCCGTTAGTCCGCTAATTCCGTGGAGAGAAGAATAATACAGATGAAGAAAGACAATTAGCTTAGGTTAGGTTATCTATAGGAAGAAACACGGCAGGGAGAATGAAGAAGAGGCGAAAGTAGGCTTATATCAATGGGGATAGCATGCATACCTACATATATACTAATTCTCTAAACCCTCCCCATCCGTCACATCCCGCATCCAGAGAGACAAAAACTTAACCCCAGCCTATCTTCTCGTGCTTTGTAAATCCCTGGTTTCCTATGAGCAGCTAGGCTAACTTACGTGTACTTCTACTATGTGTAAAGAAGCTAGCTATGGTACCTACGTATTATCGTATCGATCTCACGAATCTCGATCTGCTCCTTTTGATTACTATACTAATTTTCTCGGTTTCGTTCTCGAACCGAAAAAAAAAAAAACCCATGTCCTTTCCGTATGTGTATATGTATGTAGTTGCCTAGTTTGGGACGAGCTATCTTAGCAGCATCGTATAGATTGCAAGCGTGTGTGTCTATCGACACATTGAAACCGGTCAGCTAGTTAGCCCAGCCCTAGCAAGCCAGCCAGCCTCGTCGTCGTCTACTAAGACCGTAATCCCTCTTCCGTACCTAAACCCAATCTATCGTTCGCTCCTAACTACAAAGGTCAAGTCAAGTAACCCTCATCAGACTAAACAACTTCACCCCAATCTACTAGGTTAACCTCCCTCAAGAAGACCCCAAACCAAGGCGCTTTAGTTACTTAGTCCGGGCGGTCAGTTGAGTCCCTCATCCGATGAAGATGTATGCAATGATACAAACGGCGTTCCCGAACTGTCGGAACCACGGCTAGCTAGCTCTCCCCCTAAACGGTCCAGACGAAGACGGAGCCTCGCCGCTAGGCTACATACTTCCCTAACCTAGGTTACTTGCTATATAGGTTATAGGTTATCTGAGTTTCCTTAGCTCGCGGAAGTTTTGAACCTTCTCCCACCTAGTCTAGCATCGCCCGCCCGGAACAAATCGACCGTATCTCGCCTACCTACCGAGGTTTGTGTTTTTGTCTAGAGAAGATGCCTAGGTAAGGTAGGCGTTGTTACCACTCTTACCCCTTTTGGGTTATATTCCTGTAAATGCAGGATATGGAATGTGTATGATTCCGAGAGATTATGTAGCTTCTTTCATCCCCACTCTTAAATGCATAGGCATTATTGGGGGGAGGTAATATGTTGAATATCTATCTGTTTTGCGATGTCGTTTGTGGCCGACATAGAGCTTGAGAAGAATGGTACCTCGAGAGGGAAATCGGTCCTAGCTTTTCCTAGGGATCGATCTCCTTTGGTAGTGTTTAGGACCTGGAAATGAGAAGGATCATAGGTAGATAGCTACAATTCCCGTTTTTTCCTCATTACTTTGCTACTTACCTAGATACTAAGCAAACCCCAAATATACAACTCACCAACCCAGAAAATCCAAATAATAGCAATTCCATTGAACACTACCCCTTTCTCCCTTTGTATATTTATAGTAAGTGATAAGAGCAAATAAGAGCGAAGTAGCTATTTACCCATATCTCTATCTAGAAAATACCAACTCAAGAACAAATCCCACTGTATAATTGACCTCCCTAATCTACGTATATGGTCGATTCCAGCATGCTTCATCATAAAGCATCCATCCCACCACCTTATTCAACTCAAGTCACACGATACATACAATACACAACAAACCACAAATATTCAACCACCTTAACCTTCGTACACATAATCCCTCCTAATAAAACAAATACCATCCCACCCCCTTTACCCTAACTTACACTTCCCCCCTTCCCCCCTTTTCCGTGGAATATCAAGCTCTCCTTTCCACCTTCCCTCTAAAAAAAAAACACAAAACAAAAATGCAATGACTCGGGATAATTCGTATGTTTTTTTCTATTCGATGTGATACCATTTGCGTATATGTTTGTTTGTTTGTTTCTCTCTGTGTGTGTGGTGCGTTTGTGTGTATATGTGTGCATATCTACATGATCGGTGTGTTGTTCCCTTTATGTTTTGATCTCTCTCGCCAGAATAATAAGCTGCAGATCCAAGACACTCTGCCCTTTCTACCCCCTCCTATTATTTTCTCCTATTACCCTTCCTCCCCCCTTGTCCTTTATTCTATCTTGTCTCATCTAGGTAGGTAAAAGAAAAAGAAGAAGGGGGCAAACCAAGTAGATGATGGTGAGGAAGAAGGCAAAGGAGAAGAACCGACAACCATTCACCAAGGCCATTTTTGTATGGATCGGTGAGGTTGGAGCGGAAAGAAGAGGAGAGAAACCCCAAACCTTAGGATTGAAGGTATTGGGTAAATAATATTGCTTGATTGTCCCCCCCTCCTCCCCCCTTCACCTTTCCTCCATCATCTATCCTCCATCATGTACGCTAGTCAGTAAGAAACCCAGGTAAAGGTAGATTAGGCAGGCAGGTAGGTTCTATGGACAAGTCATGGACCCCGCTCCTTTATATGTTCTCTCTCTCTCTCTCTCTCTCTCTCTCTTTCCCATTTCCCTCCTATACATTCCATTTCATCCTTTCCATTCCATTTAAAACTAATCATTTATGTATATCATTCATGCTTTGGAAGAAGGGGAATAAAGACCTAGAATCAAAATATGATCATGAAGCATCATCAATCAGAGAATGAAGGAAATATGATGGGGGATGAGTGCGTGTAAGGGCGAGTTCATTGTAAAAACAAAAAGAAAAAGACAGAAGAGTGAATAGTCATAAGACGTTATTTGGCTACCTTCTCCATAAAAACCTAAAAATAACAACAAGGAAAATATCAAGAGAAAACCTCCACATGCAGGACGATGAAGCGCATGCATATGTATGACCGTCTAGATGTAGAGAGGCTACCGACAAGGGATGTAGATACGCGCACTTTCTTTTCTAGCCATGCTAAAGATGGGAGCTAAAACACGGCAGTTAAGAGTTTAAAAAAAGGGGGGGAAGAGTGGGAGTAAAAAAAAACCAAATCTATCGCTAATGTCATTATGATTTCATCCAACTCTTGAAGGGAACTGTATGATAATCCAAGAGCATCCTCGTCGAATCTTGAGCTTCTACCCAGAGGTAAGACCCGTGCTCGGTGGACTAGCAGCCAATATTACGCTTTTTGCGTCACCATTTTCTGATATTGTTGAGGTAGGTTCGTGGTCATGGTTTGTATCCTTCTCGCCCACTACTGACGAGATGCTAGGCCGCGGGCTCTTCTTGCTTAATACTGATTTTGGCCTCTCGTTTGTGACCGAAACAATGCTAGCATCACTGTTTTTACGACTTTTAGTCATTTCTCCAAGTTGAGACTTAGTAGATTGTGGGGAGACATTCGTGGCCTCGGCCAGGGACCCTTTGTCTGATGGAGTATTTGCGCTAGGCGTCTCGACTGGTGTCTGTTGAGGTTCCGAGGGAGGTGTATGCTCTGCATCCCTACCAATGGGGATTACGAAGGGCTGCGGACCGTCGGTTTGCTCACTGATTATTGTCGGGCTAGTAGGAGTGGGTAGGTCAGGGTTGTTTGTTAATGGAGAAGACACGGACTCGGTTGGATCTGGGATATGTTTGGCAGGCGGAGTTGGTGGGAATATCTGGCCCGTCGTGTAAGTATCCAGCTTTCTTTTTAACAAGTCCGCCTTGACTGGTTTAGCCAGATAATCGTTCATGCCAGCTGCGAGACACTTCTCTCGATCACCTTGGATAGCGGATGCTGTCATAGCTATGACCAAAACCCTTCTCACCTCCTCGATATCGTCTTTCCGTATAAGCTTTGTAGCTTCGTATCCATCTAGGACCGGCATTTGCACATCCATGAGGATTACATGGTAGGGCTTGCCTTCCTTGGCCTTCTGGCGTAGTCCTTCTACCGCCTTCAGTCCATTTTCGTAAGCATCTACTTGGGTGTATCCGAGCTTATGCACAAATTGAATGGCGATCTTTTGGTTGATCATGTTGTCTTCCGCAATGCAGACGCGGAGCTGATCCTTAGGAATAAGCGTCAGGTCCAAGTATGGATTTGGAGGCGGTTCCTTTGTTACTGGCTGCTGCGGAGCTTGCTTGTCGATTATCTGAGGTACTGAGACAGTCTGCACGTCTCCAGCCGAAACCTCCGGTTTTGCCTTGTCGAAGCTCACAGTAAACAATGCTGTTGTGCCGGAATTCTCCTCGCTCTCAAGCTTGATCTCTCCTTTCATCATAGTCTCGATCAATGACTTGCATATACTGAGCCCGAGACCACTGCCGCCGTATTTACGAGCAGTACTAGCATCCGCTTGACTGAACGGCTTGAAGAGTTTAGCTAGTTGCGTTGGCGGGATTCCAATACCCGTGTCCCTGACCCAGAAGGTCAATGTCGCCTGCTCCGGTGTATCTGACTCTATTTTGGCCCCGATCGTAATGGAACCGTCTTCTGTAAACTTCAGACTGTTACCAATTAGATTTCCTAGTACCTGGTGTAGGCGGATAGGGTCTCCATATATAAGCATGGGTGGAAGGTTGATGTCCTGTATTATTTTCACGTTTTTCTTCGAAGTCTTTTCCCTGTTGCTGTAAGAGACGGCCCTAACCACCTCACGAACCATCTCTTCGGGATTGAATGCTATAATATATAGTTTCATCTTGTCGGCTTCCATTTTGGAGAAGTCCAGTATATCATTGATAACCGTGAGTAGAAGGTCGGCCGACACACGGATAGAGTCTGCCATCTCGAGTTGTTCCTTATTGAGATTACTATCCCTTAGAAGCTCTGAGTTGCCAATAACCCCGTTCAGGGGCGTGCGTAGTTCATGAGAGACGTTTGCAAGGAAGATACTCTTGGCCTTGGCAGCTTCCTCGGCAATCTTGACATTGCGATTAGCTTCTGCTTCGGCATTTTTAGCTTTGGTTTCGGCATCCAAGGCTTGGGCGAGTGCTCTTTTCTGTATCTCAACCATCGAGTTGTTCTCAGCAGAGACCTTCTCTATGCCTTTCATAGCAAGAGCATTCGAATAACTGATGCCTATTTGGTCTACCAGCAGCTGCAATACCGTTACGTTTCTGTCCGTGAACGAATCTGGCTCGCCTTCAAGATAGAGGACACCGAGAAGCGGTTTTGCACCGTGGCATATAGGGATTGCGATGATAGCTTTGCTTGAAGGATTCTTAGACAGCCACGAATCGCTGACGTTTCCAAATCTCTCATCACCTATGAGATCAGGGATGAAGACAGCTTCGCGAAAGCGCGTGCAATACATTATAACATTTTCTGCGACTATTGACGTGCCAACGAGTGGCTGTCCCGGAATATGAGCTGTTGCACCCCTCTCTGGATCACCGCTCGCCGCAATACACCAATTCCCGTCCTTATCATCTTCATCCTGAACAACAATCGCTGCTTGAGTCGCGGATCCGCCGCAAGTTTGTAGAATAACGTCACACATCGTCTTGAGGAGGATATCGACTTGAAGGACGGATGAGATGACTTGTGACGAAACTAGGATAGCGTGAAGATCGATCATGTCGAGGGCAGGCAAACCAACACCTGCCTCCGGTGTCGTTGATCCGCGCCAAGCAGCCATCCGAGTCTCCTTCGTTTCGGTGATCACTGGCTGGACCGGCTGAGGCACATCCTCCCCATCTGCTGTGTATGTAACAGATGCCGAATCCCCTGCGAAGTCAGTTTGGACGCCAACTTCAGCAGTTCTCGAATTACGAATGGGTCCGTGTAGAAGTAAGAAATGGTCCTCCTCTATACGCTGCGAGATGCCGATGGCCCCGAATTGCCTCCAAAGGGCAGTTGATTCTTTCAAAACAGCGGTCGCCGATCTTCTCGATCCTTGTCTAATGAAAAACCCGGCCATCAAGAAATTCCCGAGAGCTTCTTCAAATGTGAAGCTATGTTCTAAGGCGTGGTCTAAAGCTAATTCGTATAGCCGAATAGCACGTCCATGTTCTCCGCGAAGTTCTGCGATTTGAGCGTCTAGCCAGGTCGACCACGATAGATAATTCACATCCGACACTATCTGCCAGTCTTTGATCTTTTTGCTGAATCCTTCTAGTTGAATGATCGTTTCTTGAATTTCGTTTTGCAAATCCGCGGCATTCGTCCCGGGGTGGGCCAGCCTTCGTAGCATTAGACCTGCTAGTGCAAGACCATAGAACACTAGAACCACTCGAGTATTACGCGCTGACCATATCAATTGCAGCCTGTCTATGCATCTTCGTCCGACCTCGCTGGCTTGCTCATAATGGCCATAGAGGTATAAGGGAATAATCTCCATGGTCTCGTAAATAAGCACAGATCTCCCGCCATTGCGAGTATTAACCTCAAGCCAAGATTTGTATGAGGCTGAATTGTGTTGCTCGTCAGACATGACGGCTTTGTCGACCGTTGTATATGTTTTCCCCTGAAGTGCCCGGCAGACCTGCCTTACTGCGATTAAAAAGGTTCCACCCCGCGTGTCTTGGTGCCAACCGGGAACTTCTTCGCAACAGTATTGGCAAACAGATTCGAGATCGGCAACATTTTCGCTTGCAAAGAACCTCATCTGGGCCGATAACCCGAAACTTAAGATAACCGATATTCTGTCACCGGCGCTGGCAGCATATTCGACAGACTGCTCGGTATGATTGACCGCGACGCTAATCGGAATTTGGACGTGGCTGACAAAATTGGCATAAACCATGTATCCATGAGCTGTAGAAAAGGGGTCCCGGTATCTGTCTAGAAGCTCTGCGCACTGGCTGCCTAACTCTGCGGCGAAATCCACCATGTTGAATCGCGATAACGCAATCATGGCAAGATGGAGAAACGCCATGCCGGACTGGGGAAAGAAGCCCTCGTGTAAATGAATCCTTACTATAGTTAATGAAAGGTTATAAAAGTCTAAAACGTCACTCCACCATGCAGCACTAATAGCGTCAGCGAGGATAGTCCCAATTATCTGTCGGTGGAGGTCAAAGCGCCCAGGGGGATTCAACACTTCGACGCGATCCATCGATTTGATCTTGGTGGATAGTTCCATAAAAAGATTGTCGCATTTCTCGAAGGTTGGCTGGGTATCATACTCGACGTTCAGTTGCGCTAAGCATTCCTTCAACATGTCAAGCGCAGATTCCGCATCGCCGTTCTGAGCCTGTACTCGCGACTGAAGCACCCATGCGGCGGCCTTATCCTCGGGTGATTTTGCAGAACGGAGGATGGTGTCGATAAGATTGCGAGCTGCCATGTGGTTTCCCATCCAGACGTAGCACTCTGCAGCACGAAGATGTAGTTGGAGTGTCTCCTCATAATTGACATCCTCCGTACCCTCGATCCATGGCTCCGGCTGCAATAGCATCATTGCGCTGTGGTAGTACTTAGCGGCGGTCGGCCGCGCACCACTTTCAACGGCCGCCGCAGCACAATCCATTAAATGCTTCCGGAAGGGTTGGCGATGATGCACACGTCGTTTAATAATGTCGATAGATTCAGAAATGTGCGACGCAGTGTTGTCTCGCGTTTTAGCATCTGAGCCGTATTGCTTCAACAGTGTTTGTGCAATCAAAAAGTGCATGTTGCGAACATTACACTCCTTTAAGGACTAGAGTTCTGAAAGTTAGCACTCATTGCTTCTGGCTCTTATTATGGAGTACATTATGAAGCAACATGAAGTAAAGTAGCTACTAATGTAGTTTGTGGAAGTGATTTTACCCCTCGATAAGGGGTAATTAAGGGTGGTTTAAGGGACTCAATTTTACATACTGCTGCTGCTTGCACATATCTATCGTGGGCGAATCGAAAACGGTCATCTGTCTCCCCTTGAACGATTATGCAAGCATTAACTGCCGCCTGTAATCCCGCCACAGTCTCTTGCTTAGAGTAGGACACATAGGTTTGGAACTCCTCCGGCTCAGAGCTATCATCCTCAACCTGGCCATACTCACCGCCGAGAAGCTGGCAGATCAGTTCAAACGAGAACGAATTGCCCAAAAGTGCCGCCCAAGCCAAGATAGACCGCGATGCCGGCGGGAGCTCACTCAACCTGCGGGTAATAAAATCGGTGTTCAGCACGTCGAAGTCATGTTCGCCCTGGAATTGCTCGAAAAGCAAGTCGAGGTTGAAATGCCAACGGCTTTCCTTATAGTCGTACCATATGCACCTCTTCCGATAACACGCACTCAGCATCTCCCTCATGTAGAAAGGATTGCCAGCTGTCTTCGATTGGATGACGAGGGCCAAGGATGATACGTCCTCTTGTGGTCGACAAAGCGTCGAAGACACATACTGCAAAATCTCGCTTTCGGTTAGAGGCGACAAGACAATCCTAGTGACCTTCGCACCACCTGCTTTCGGGTGTTCTATTACAAATTAGCGCGTCTTCCTACCTTCGTATTGGAGGCGGTGGGCTGGGATGCTCACCATCGGTCTCTACAGGCTGTAGGATCCTCTGCACTTTGTCCGGGTTCATATCTTCGGGTCGGTACGTCACAACTATTACCATTCGTAATCTTGCAGCGATTATCTGGGTGATCAGCTCGAGCGATTCATCGTCTGCAAATTGGAGGTCGTCGAGACAGAAGCAGATGAACTGGTGAGTCGTGAAAATTCTCAGGATGTCCAGGTACGTATTCATCAATCGGATTGTCTTGGTCGTCGAGCCACTGCGGACAAACTCCTGTGAACTGTGCGACGTAATTCGCGGGCTGGGCTGGGAATTCCCTGGAGAGCTGCCAGGAGATGACCCGCGTCTTCTTAATGGGACTTTGTTGATCCGACCATTGATTAGGGTGTGCCCCGAAGTAAACCTCACCGCCGCTGGCTCTTGCGGCCCAAGAAGGAATTCGGGCAGTCCGAGGAGTTTGTGTAAAGTCGGCCACATCGGACGGATGTAGTCCTTTAAAGCGAGGTGGAGTGGCGTTTCTGTGTTCCTCTCGCCCCAAACTTGCTTGATGAGAGAAGACACCAGCTTGAGAAGTGGTCCAAACGCGGTCCTCCTAACGGTATCAAACTTGGATGTTGCGCAGTAGCCTCGTCTTCTAGCATCAGCTAAAACTTGCTGGACAAGAAAGCTCTTCCCAAGACCCCCAGCACCCTCGATAGTCACCACCTCGCAATGGCCTCTCCTTCGGAACTTAGCTGAGCCTAGTTGCCTCGAAAGGCTGGTAGAGCTTTCAGCACCGCTATGACGTGAACCTTGGCGATCACTGTAGCTGTCGAGGTGGGTTTTGGTTTCTAGGGAGACAGACTGGTGTCTCTCCCATGGCTTAGCCAACCGATGGTTAGGAGGACCGGAATGACCTGAGGACATGGTGTCCCCAGATATGGTTTGAGCATCTGCACCATTGTGACCATGGTGAGCAGAACTTCTAGGATGCCGCAGATCCGAGGAATTTGTGTGGGTAAACGAACCACTTCGCCTGTTACCACCCTCAGCGGAGCTAGCGCCTTCACTGGAAACATCAGCAGTGTCGAGAAGGTCATTGGACAAGCCGGAGCCGTCGGAGTATCGGTTAATGGTCTGGAGATTGCCCACGGCGTGGGTCTTCGCAACCCGCTCGATCACCTTCACGAGTTCAGCCCGCTCTCGGTCCCGTCCAATCATGGCTGTAGGTAGCATAAAAAATGAAGAAATATCTTTTGAAGCAATACGCAACTCTTTTAAAGCCACCCAGTCACCATCCTCTAGCAACTTCTGAACCTTCTGTAAATCATGTCGCAAGCCACTCGCTGAATGATAACGATCTGAAATGTTTTTAGACGTGCACTTCTGAATAATTCGACCGAGAACATCAGGCACATCAGTCCTAATATTAGAAACCATGGGTATACGGCGACCTAAAACGCATTGCACGATATCTAGGGGCGTAGCGCCCGTGAAAACAGGTTGTTGGGTTAAAAGCATCCAGAAAACCACACCTAACGAGTAAATATCCGTTCTTGTGTCGGGTTCGGCGGGCATGCGACCTGTCTGCTCGGGACTAATATAGATCAGCTTATTTTTCGCCCCGAGCTCCTTCGACAAGGTTGACCAGCCCGTGCTAGTAAGTCCCTGCTCAAACGATCTCACACCGGACCCAAACGACACCAGCTTGACCTGGTTTGCCTGCAAGTTGAAATGGAAGGCGTCGGCCCTGATTTCACCATGGACCATGCCATGCCCATGGTGGAGGATCTCGAGACATTCCGCAGCACCGATGGCGAAGTCGAGGAAGTACATGAGACTGATGGGAGGGTCCAGATGGAAGTCTTCCCGGCGGTACGCCTCAAACCTATCCTCAACCTTGTGGGCATAGAAGAAAGCGGGCCCAAGATCCAATGTATCAAAAATGTAATTGGGGCCGGGATGCTCGTAAATAGCAATAATAATAGGCCCACGATCTCCGGGCTGCGGGTTCAGGCGGATAAGGTCGATCGGTTTTACATTGTGCGCTCCGCCGGGGTCGGCGGTGGCGATCAGGTTTTTGGCTATATGGAATGCCCGCTCCTCTCTCAATACATGATAGGACACCCGCGCAACTATGCTCTGCTCTTCAACATTGGACAGGTCGGCAGCGGAGGTCGAGATAGCGGGCGGGGAAGTGGCAGAGCGTTCGCTGCTCCCGTCACTATGGGGAATGGAGGCGGCATGGAGATCGGCGGCCGAAGCGCGGTTCGGGGCAAGCTTGGAAATACCAGGGAGGCCAGAGAGAGTCTGCACGGGAGTGGTGGCGGTGGTCGAGTAGGGAGAGATGAACCTCGTACCGAAGATGTGCCTAGACAGAGGGAGAGAGAAATGCCGAGTTAGAGGCGAACAGCGAAGAAACAAAGCACAGGGGTAGAGGAAAAGATATAGACAGAGAGGGAGATAGATAGATAGATAGATAGATACAAAGCTTACCAGTTGCCATATGATGAATGAAAGGGCCTCTGAGATTCGTCCCAGGCATATCCAGCAAGCTGACGGAGTCGTTCGAATATTCGGGCTGGCGGATCGAGCTGGTCGTCCGGCACGACCACGGGCCCGTCCATGTCTTGCAGCAAAGCGTAAGACAGCCACGAAGCTGGAAGGTCGGCGGAGGTTAAGATACTACCAGCGCGGTCCTCATGGCCTCGTTTGACCCGAATCATAGAGTCTCGACAGACCCTAAAAGGCACTTGCAAATAGAGAAGTCATCAACCATGCAAACTGCGTCTGACTTGTTAGTGCAAGCCAAGTAACTTCGTGGGGTTGTCAAATCTTCGACCAGCCCAACTCGGTTTAGAGCTCGTTTAGCAAATTGGCGCTTGTTGGTCACAATTTTTTCTTCTTTTTCTATCCCTTCTCTTTTGGCCTTCTCTTTCTTGTCTTTTTTCCTCTCTTTTTCTTCTTCCTATTCTTTAATTTCTCTTATTCTCTTGTAAGGAATTAGGGGGGAGGGAGAAGGGAGGAAAAGGAGAAATAAGGAGAGAAAAAAAAAGAAAAAAAAAGAAAGAAGAATAAGAAAAAGACAAGAGAAAGAGAGAGAGAGAGATAGAAAGATAGAAAGATAGAAACAAGGATGTTGTTGCGGCGACACACACACACACAAATACATACACCAAACACGCTGGCGATTTAGACGACCCAATACCTTGTTCTTGTGGCGAGATGATTGGGTTGATAGATGATAGAATGTTTGCAACTCGCGGTATGCTGCTGCCGTCGACTTTCTCCAAATAAAGAACAAAAGGATCTGTCTCTCTGCAGTTAAACTGTACTTCAGTTGAACTATACTTGCAGGCCTCACAAGGCTTGTTACCTGTGTGGTTTGGAATTGGGTATAGCTTTTGATACGGAGTACAAGCGCTAGTAACCACTACGCTATAATAGAAAAAAATAAGAGAGATGACTTACCCTCTTTTTTGATAAGAGCAAGAAAAAAAAAGGGAAAAAAAAAAGAGATATAGGCTTAAACTTGACAGCCCCTCGAATGGATATACAGTGGACTAGGAACCTTTAATGGACCATATTCAACACCACTCCACTTATAACTTTAGGATACTTTCTATGGTTAAAGGTGGTGGTAGTAGTGGTGGTAAGGTGGGTAGGTGGGTAGGTGGGAGAAGAAGGAGAAGAAGTGTGTGCACGAGCCAGTTCAGTCAAACTTAATGATGTAAGTGGCAGGTTGTGACGAGACTGGGGCTGTTTCTTTTTTTTTTTTTGGCCTTGGCCTTGGCAACTTGGGTAGGACAATAGGTACCTATCTGCACCATCTTGCACCATTTGATCCCCCCAACTCCAAACCCCAAACCCTTCCCCCCCCTCCCCCCCTTCGTCTTGTGTAATCAAGCTACCTTACATATATGTACCTTCCATACATGTAGGTAAACTAAACCTGCTTGCCTAGCAATGGATCTATACCAATTAAGAAGTACCTTAGGGTGCTCGAGCAACAGTTGTTGCACGATACGATCTGATGTTACAGCGATGGCTTACATACACTTGCACGTCCCCAGGCCATGTCCACTGTTGTCCCTCATCACATCCCGTCCCGCAGGACAACTACGGATAAAATTCAAATCCCCTATTGGAGAACCCATTGAGTTTCTAGGTCCATATACGTAGGCACCTTGGCCCCTCACCTCCCTGCCTGCATTATCAAATCTACACCAACCTTGGAAGCTGTCACTTTTACGTAAGGACACATTTTCTGCGTATAAGCGTACATGTTGTATGTAGTGCGTGTGTGTATGTGTGTGTGTCGTGTGTTTGGTGGGTATGAAGCCGCCTGATTGGCAGCTCTATATTTATTTATTTGTTTGTTTGTTTCTCTCTATACTTTATAGTCCCTCGTTCTATCAGCGCAGAACTGTCATGTCTCTACGCATCACATCGTGAAATACCACACAACATGTTGCCCTGATATACCGTCGTCCTTACAGCCGTCAATTACCACTAACCGCATGCCTCGTAAAAAAAAAGCCTTTCATATCTTCGTTCGGCAAATCTAGCCCGACGTAGGGGGGATATAAGACACCTCATGCTGCCAACGGGTATCTAAAATCTAGGTAGGAACTTCTAATTCCGGGGGTGCGACGGGAGCTCAGCTCCCCGCTTGACCGAGAGAGGGCCCTGGTCAAGACGACGCTCTGTGTTTTGTCGGGAGTTGACAAAGTCGGGGTAGTTGAGCGTCAACTCAACAGCACCATTGACAATGTGGTCCGCAGCCTCAACACCCAACATAAACGAATGGTCCTGGTTGCCCACCTCGTATCTCCAGCTACCGAAACGGCCACGGGAGTAGATGTCCAAGTCCTGGAGCTTGGGAAGCAGCTGCTTGAGTACACCCTCACGCTCTAGAGCGGGGGTAGGGTAACCGTGGTCAAACTTGCGGTGGTAGGTGGAGACGATCTCGTCATCAGGTCGGATCATTTCCGTGTTGACAAGTCCCTGGATACAGTCCTTGAGCAGGTTCTCCTCGTCTACTGGCTTCAGGCTCGACTGCGATACCTCAAGCATGATAGACCAGTAAGGACCCGACTTGGCCTCAGTGCTAGAGGGCTTGCTGCCATCTGCGATGCTGATGGTAGGAAGCTTGACATCATCTGCGGGCTGGTTGTAGGGGGAGTAGTTGGAGAAGATAGTGGCACGGTAGAAGGGGCAGTTGTCCTCGGGGAAGTATAGCTAATGCAAGAGTTAGCCTGTGCAACCCTTTTTCAATCAGGGGGTCTATCCAACTTACCCAGCACTTGTCACCGATACGATCGGGGCGTGCGCCTCGGAGACCAACACCAATAACGTGGGTCGAAGAGTAGAAGAGACCCTTGCTCAGGGTGATGAGCTCCTGGTTGCCCATAGACTCAACCAGCTGGTCCACGTTCATGGTGGAAACGAGCTTGTTATAGGCGATCTTGGTGCCATCGCTCATGGTAACAACCTTCTTGGTAGCGTCCACCTTGCTGACTTCACCTTTCTTGCCAAAGCGCTTCTTCTCCTCGGGAAGAGTGTTGGCAACAGCGATCCAGATACCACCAGTACCGTCACGGGCAGGGAATCGGAAAGTAGCATTGGGGCCCCAGTTACCGGCAACCTTGCCGAGAACCACGTTCTTGACAACCGTCTTGACGTCAGGGGCAGCAACACGCTCGCCAAGCCATTGGCATTGCATCTGGGAGGAGTGGTCATCAATACACAGCGTCCCTACGGTCGGAGGTGAGAGATTCTTACCTTGGTGGTGGGAACAGCCCAGACCTTGTAGTTGTATGGTCTCATGAAGGCATTGGCAATGCCCTCACCGGTCATACGAAGGATCCACTCATCAAAGTCCTTGGGCTTGGTGTTGGCAACGCGAACCTCCAGGGCAGCATCAATTAGGCCATCAAGACACGTAACCTGGTCCTCCTTGGGCAACATGGAGATGTTGTTCTGGAAGGGGTAGGGGACCCAAAGGCCCTTGTAGCGAACGTAGGAGATACGCTGGTGGGTGAACCAGTCATCCTCCTTGGGGAGAGCCTCATCAATGCAGTCGTCAAAGTACTTGTAGTGAGAGAAGATGACATGGCCGCCGACATCGTAGAGCTGAAGAGGAGAGAGAAAGGGAGATTAGCAGCCGCAAGGAAGCTCTAGTCTCGAGGCAGGAGACACTTACGAAACCCTCAGGAGTGACATCAGTGGAAGCCAGACCACCGGCCTTGTCGGCGGAGTCAACGATCAGCCATGATGGACCGTTCTGTCATACATATTAGCTCCAGGTGTCCTTTGGCCAGAGAGCGGTGAACCATACAATCTGGTTGAGACGCTTGGCGGCACCAAGACCAGTAGGGCCAGCGCCGATAATGAGGACGTCGACGTTACTACAAAGAGAGGGGTCAGTCGAGTTCAGCAGGAAAGGATAGTATCGTGCACAGGGAATGCCAATTGACTCGGCCGTTGGCGAGCAAACAAAAGCAATGCCAATTGGGTATGAGGCAAGCAAGACGGATAAAATAGACAACAACTTACATGTCTGCTCCAGCCATCTTGAACGAGAGTGATGTTCAGTTTAGGAGGAGGAAAGGGGAGGGTAAAGCTTAAGGTTTGTCTCTAGACCAACAGTTAGAGAACAAAAACAAGAGGGAAGGGAAGGAGTATATAGGTCTAGGAAGGAGTTTATGTCTACCTAGAAGACTAGAAGGTCGTGTATGTTGACAATTAGAGTTTTGTCAATAAAGGCGTCCTAAGGAGAGAATATGTGCTTTTTGAGGGGCTTGCGTTGTTACGCTAGACAAGTCTGAATTGTGGGTACTTTCTACAGGTGCACTAGAGGGGTAGAGGTACCCCGTGTTAAGGTCGTGGTCAATCCGTGGGGCAGCTTTGTGCCTGTTTTGCAGCCAGAGTCAGCCCCAATCGTGCCCACCCGGGGCTTAGGGTTGGGGCACTATCCCCTGCGTAAAAACAGGTTGCTGCTAACAACCAATACAACCCGCTTTTTTCCTTTACACCCCTCCTCTATCCATGATAAGTACATGCAGGTGTGCGCCAAGTGGGAACATTGAACCTGATAGCACCCCCCCTTCCCTTCCCCCTCCCCCCTTTTTTTTAAACCCCCCTTGCTATAGTTTACCTTTAACTAGAAGGTTAGTATAATTAGCTAACAATTTAGAAAGGAACAAAAAGAGTAGAGCGAAGTAAAAAAGAGATTGTTCTTTATAATTATTACCTATCAATCAGCTTAAACATGGTCACATTGGCTAATAAAAATGTCAGACATTTCTTTTACTTTTATGATAGCCATAGCACGAAACAGTTGCTGTTGGTATCCTCATTGCTACCTTGGGCACATAGTACATACATATGTAGATGTATGTCCCTTCCGCCCCCCTTTCCACCCCCCTAGCTTAATGGATGCATCAAGGAAAAAAAAAGTTGCCAAAGTGTCCTTCTCTTTTTCTTGGACCAGGACTTTGCTTTGGGTTTAATCAACTTGAATAGCGGTCACACAAAGATTATAATTTATTTAATTTTTTCTTTGGTCTATTCCCTTCTTTTTCCTTTTTAGGTGCATCCCATAACTCACACTACATCATCCGCAGTGGCCATCACTTCTCATTACTCGCCAGCTTAAAAACACATCTTGTCATTGTATCGTTGTTGTCCAGAGCTGGTTGGATGCTTGTAGTCTTAATTCAACGTAGACTATCATGATTCGAACCAATCATACTACGGGCCTTTCTACTAACTAGCCTTCTCGCTTGAGTAATTCGGCCATAGTCAAAGTAGTGTATATGTAAGTAAAGTAAGGATGGGTTAGGTACAACTTAGTTGCCAGTAATACTAGTGGTAGCCACCAAAGGAGGGGCCGAGCAACCAAGTCAGGAGAATGTTATAGAGTAATAAGCTTAGGAAGAGAGAGACCATCTTCTTTTTTTTTCCTCCGCCAAAAGGGAAGGGATGAGGTTATTGGGGGAGGGGGGTGGAGGGCAACAGGCCGAATCGGGTGCTCTTACACCACTACTTAGTAGTATCGGGGAAGGGGGACGATCAACAGATGTCGCCATCGTTGAATAATATAATCGATGTGGATGATTTAGAGGGGGGGGGGGCAAGCCCCAAGGTGGAAACACATGTGAAAACAATTCTAGTTGATAGGAGGGATTTAATTAGCAGCACTGGCCACACACCCTGCCATTGGCAATTTCAAGAATAAAATTGAACCTCACACACCGTCACACATGCCCCTGTAAGAACGCGTAAACCTGTCTGGGACTTGTCCCCGGTGCTCCAGGTCGAGCACGAAATCTTGGCTCTCCGGGCTGCTCTCCACGCTGCCACGCTTCGCGATAACCAGAGTATGATTTGATGTCCGTCATTTGTATCTGGAAATCTCTTAGCCTCCTCCGTTCCTTTAGTGCGCCTTACAAACATCGATCTCAGTTAAACTGTAACATAGCGTCGAGCTTAGCCTCAGCTGTTTCACATTCTTTTTTAAACAAATTGGTCTCTCATCTCTGTCTCTATCCGCTCCGCTCTCCGTTCTTCCTATTCTAAGTAGAGGAAAGATCTGATCAGGTCATTATTCATCGTCATCGTCCTTTCGTGCCAATGAGAATGCTCTTCGATTCCAAACACGAACACACCAAAACATGCTATTATACAACCTAAACACACCTTACTCGGAGGGGTTCCACCAACAAACCATCCTACCCGAGTCAAGGAATCAAGTCTCGTAAGAGAGAAAAATAGGACGAGAAATAGAACAATATAGACAGGTGAGAGAAGAAAGGGGAAGAGAAAAAAAGGAACAATTGCTTTTTTTTTTCTCTATCATATGTCAACTCCCCTTTCCCGTCCCCCCTGCACGCAGCCTCCTGGTTTTTTTACTATCAATGCCTCTTCCCTTCCTTATCGTTCTCCTTTCCATGACAAGCAAAATCCCATTGCAAGAGAAACGGGTTGCACTCGTCAAAACAGCAGCAGCAGTAGTAGCATCATCGTCATCAGCAGCAGCAAGCAACGAAATAGGCCATGATGATCACAGTTTTAGTAAGAGGTAATTTCGATAAGGTATGCTGTTCCCGCATAACCCACCCACCGCGCCGGCCAACGAGATGTACGGGATTCCCCCAGATGAGCTCACGGGCTAAGCAAATCTGATGAGCGGTCTCGCATACGCTTTTTGGTTGGGTCGGTAATCTTCCAGAAACTTGGCTTCTGTTTGGAGCGTGTGGAAAAGAGGGGACCCCGTTTTGGTCCGCAAGCGACTTTATAGCACACACAGCAGATCAAGATCTGCAAAAAAAAATGGAAGAAGTAGTCCACCCTTCCCCCCCTCTTACCCCCATCATCCTCCCATCCCCCAGTCGTCTCAAGTTGATGCTTTGATAATTGGCTATCCGGTGGCTTTTTTTCCAACGCCTCAAGTGGAAATACTGATTCCTCCTTCCGGAACCAGATTTCGCCAGGCATACACTTATCTGACGTGTTGACTACTACTACTGCTACTCTCTATCCCATGTATAATTCCGGTTTTGTTGTCGTTGCCACTGGGGTCGTATACCTAAATGCAATACTTGGTTGCTAGTTGTAAAGTAGTTACGCTTCGTAACTCACTACTTACCTGGCACATACATATTACATTGTAGCACGGTTCAGGTTAAGTGCTACTATAAATACATCCTTCCGTAATATCTTGATTAAGTCCTCCGTAACATATTATGTGAGCGGGTGTGCGTATAGGTAGGTAGTGTGGCAGCGTGGTAGCGTGGTGTAGAGTAGTATAGTGTATGTACTTTACTTTACATAGATAGGCTGTGGGCCAATTTCGAGAGGTGCTCTCAGAGTCGTTCGACGTATCAGATCAGTGTTCCTAGGAGGGTGGCGGCGGTAGCGACTACGCTAGATTCGAAGCGGCTCAGCTCTGCGGATCCCTAAAGCCACTAGCCAAAAATTCTTTCCATCTTACCGTTCCCGTTTTAGGTAGTCCATGAGCTTATCCGAAGGATGATTTTTTTGTTAATCTGGCAGGCCTTGTCGTGTGTATGTGTAAGTGGATAGGGGTGTACCGTGCTCATTATGGTGGCTCCTTGTACCCGTCGATGACCCGGCAGATGTGACTACATGAGGAAGTTGGTGGTACATGGTGAGCCGCCTACCAGGAAGAGACAGCCTTGCATATGTGGTCCATGATAGTTTGTTTTGAAGGTGGGATTTTGGGAGATGAGATTTGTATGGACAGAGGTAAGGTGAATAATACCTCTCAGCTACTTACACTAGAGTTATCACTTCCTATGTAGGTAAATAAGGTTGCCCATCAATCAACCATGCCGGCTAAAACCTTTTTATAAGAGCATACATATGCCTAGGTTAGGTTGGCTGCTAGGTTAAGTTGGTATTATACCTACCGTAGACAACGGCGTTATCCAAAGTTGGTGATTATTAAGGTACATGGCCTCAGTCTATGGTTACCGATATAAGTGAATCATAATACACAAAACACGCAATAACCTAACTTGGCTTTGTGTAGGTGTTCAAGTGTTTGTCTAACTTAAAAGTAAAGGATAAAATAAGCTCTATGTAGGTAAGTGCCTCATTGTCGGGTCCGCCAGGAACCTTTTTTTTTTTAGTAGCTCTGGACCACGAAGGTATCGTGATGACGATGCTCAAGTGCCCCTCACTGGGACTTCGTCTCGGGCCGACCTGGTCGAAAAAAGGGAGGCTCTTCGATTACCTACGTCATTGTAAGATCCAGATACGGGAATGTGCGGGTCTTGGCTCGTTCGAATCCAGCCGCCGCAGATGTGCGTAGTATGGCCGTGATAGCTTCCTTGCATTTCAAGGTATGAAAGGGTTCATCACAAGGGCCAAGTCGTATTTCGGGCTGAACGTGGCGGTAAATATCTTCCAGCAAGGAACCGGAGAGGGTCCCGCGAGAACGGTACGCACGAACGATTGAAACGAACTACGTACGTACATACCTACGTAGTTAGTTACTTACATACTCACATTATATGCGCATATATGTAGTAGATTAGATGGAGGCATTCCGTTTGCTTTGTTTTCTTTTTTTGTCTTTTCTTTCTAGAAATAGAACTTCGGGTTATTAGCTGGGGTCGGCTTTAAAGCAGAAAGCAGTGTAGCGACAATGCCTATAATAAAATTATAATAAAAATAAAAGAAAGAAAAAAGACATGGCAGGTTGTTGCATCAAGGGACTGGAGACTGGGGGTCAGTTCCAATACTTGCTGGTTTTGAGACTTTACTGGCGGGTCCTCACCGACTAAGTCACCTCAGCAATCAACTTTGCCTACATAGTAGTGGGTAAATCTTAGAGGGGTTTCCTTGCTCGCACTTCTTACCTACTATGTACTTAGTTAACATAGTTGTAGAGTTGATATGCACTTTAGCAAGTACTTACGGAGTAGGTGGTGTTCTTTTATTCCCTCGCCCCTTTAATGAATTGCATAGGTCAATTGATTTTGGATTATAGTTATTATTATTATTATTATAATTACTATCATAAAGCTGAGGCTACATGCATCAATCTTGCAGTGCACTAAAGTTATGTTATAGTCTTAGTGTAGTCTGCATTTGATTAACTGGCTGCAAAAGATATGTCACCGTTCATTCGCTTGAAATGCTGTGCGACGCTTACCTGATTGGGTAGCATCTAATTTTGCAAGCTAGCCCCTGAAGTCCCGTGGCTAGTGGGTCTGCCAGTGAAGGTAGTGTACCTGGTAGGTACCAAACACATGCCCACACCCACACACGCTCCCACAACTTACTCTGCTGCGTATGCCCACGTAAACTTGCAAGACCGCTGAGAGACTATCTAAGCACGTTCTATATGCAGAGTATGTAGGTACATACTTAGTAGTTAGAGGGGTCCCCTAGCGAGGAACCGACGCGCAAGAGTTTTTCCCAGTAGTAGGTAATCATAATCATAATAAATGAGAACAACGCCTACATTTTCTCCCTCGCCTTTCTTCTCACCCCCCTTCTATTTTGCGCTCCTCATCGCAATTGTCTACTTCTGTTCCTTCAGTTGTCGAGCATCAGGAGAGACAAAGCCTTGTCAGTTGAGCTCTTTTTCAATTCAAATCCTATTAGTCCTAGATTAACCTTTTTTTTAATTGTTTTATTTATTTATTTTGAAAGGCCCTTTCGAGCCCTTTTACCAGTCACTCATTAACCAAGACTCTTCTACACTTTTTTTTTCTTAGGAAAAAAAAAGGATCTTCTTTCTACCAACCAATTTGTCTATTTCTGCGACACGTCTTTTTATAAACACCACGACGAACTTCACCTCACCTCCAACCTATCTCGCCTTTTCTATCACTTGTCACCAGATTCGATAACAATCCCATTCAAAATGGCTGACGAAAAGACGCGTACCTCGGGCGAGATTCCTCGACCTGAGCCCAAGGGTCCTATCCTACCCACTACCAGTGTTGATGCCGATAAGACGCAGCCTCCCAAGCCGACTATTCATCCATCTCTCTACGTCATGTATGTTGGGTCCTCTGGCGACTGGGAAAGTCAGCTTAACTCTCTGCGGATTGCTAGCTAATACCGATGGCTATACAGTGTTTGGATCAGTCTTTCGTCTTCGGTCATTCTGTTCAACAAATGGATTCTCGACACTCTGGAGTTCCGTAAGTAGCACAGCTTGAACTGGCACAGCATCTCGCATGGTCTAACCAAGTAATGCAACGCAGGCTATCCCGTTATCTTGACTACCTATCACTTGACGTTCGCGACCATCGCTACGCAATTGATGGCCCGTTATACCTCCCTTCTCGATGGCCGCAAGTCGGTGAAGATGACCGGCCGTGTCTATCTCCGTGCCATTGTCCCCATCGGTGTCTTCTTCAGCTTGAGTCTGATCTGCGGAAACTTGACCTACCTATACCTGAGTGTTGCTTTCATCCAAATGATCAAGGCTACTACCCCCGTCGCCGTGCTTCTCTCCAGTTGGGCCATGGGTCTTGCTCCCCCCAACATGAAGCAGCTGATGAACGTTTCTGCTATCGTGGTTGGTGTCATGATCGCCTCGTTCGGTGAAATCAAGTTCGTCTGGATCGGTTTCTTCTACCAGCTCGGTGGTCTGCTCTTCGAGGCTATCCGCCTCAACTTGGTCCAGGCTCTTCTCAGCTCTGCCGAGTACAAGATGGACCCCCTGGTCTCGCTCTACTACTTCGCCCCCATTTGCGCTGCCATGAACGGTATTGTTGCGCTTCTGTGGGAAGTTCCCAAGGTCTCCATGGCCGAGGTGTACCACGTCGGTCTTGCTACCTTCTTCCTGAATGGTCTCTGCGCCTTCCTGCTTAACGTCTCTGTCGTCTTCTTGGTAAGTTGTTCTGAAACCAGACCCAATCATCCATGGTTGCTAATTCCCTGCAGATCGGCAAGACTTCGGCTGTCGTCATGACCCTTTGCGGTGTCCTCAAGGATGTCCTGCTGGTCCTCGCTTCTATGCTCATCTGGGCCACCCCGATCTCGGGTCTCCAGGCTTTCGGCTACAGCATTGCCCTCGGTGGCATGGTCTACTACAAGCTCGGTTTCGATGCGCTCAAGGGCTACGCTGGCGAGGCCGGCCGACAGTGGGCCGAGTTTGGAGCCGCTCGCCCCGCTGCCCGCAAGATTGTTGTTATTGGTGCAGGCCTCCTGTTCGTCTTTATCCTCTTCGGTGGTCTTGCTCCTACCTATGCGCCAGAATACGACCCGTCTCAGTACCTCGCTGGTGCGGCTGAGAAGGTCGGTTTCTCATAAACTGGATATATATGAGCAAGCCAATGGTCACCTCCGTTCCACCATATGCCTTTTTAATCTTCTGGGTGTTTGAGGGGTTTATGTCAAGGCCCCTTTTGGGAGGTCTAATACGAGGGAGTTTACGCTGTGTTACGATATGAATGGCGTTTCCCAAACCTGAATTTTTTCGAGTACATACTTTGCACAAACGGTTTTTTTTCACTTGTCTTCGCTTTCAGTCCACACATTAATACGAAAAACTGTGTGTGACGGGGAGGGCCTGGGTGATATAAAGAAAGACAGAAAGGCGTCCATACAACTTTTTTTCTTGATGGGCAGCTTATAGAAAGCAGATTGGGGCGTCCAGCGCATTGTGGCCGGGTTGCATATGTCTGCATCATGAAATGGGGCTAATCGTGTAACTTAGACGGTGCCGGAATACTAGACCTGAATGATAAAGAAACCAAAATATGACAAAAAATTAACAAATGTTCATCTACATGCTCTCCCCAATTAATTAGATATTTGTGATGTCTACCTGTGTTATGTTTCCATTCCTACCAACTTGGCTAATACTCATGACGTGCATATTGAATGACAACCATGGATATGGCGTAGGTTGTCTAACCTACATTGTGTAGGCCTAGTAGATTAGGGACCATACATAGTACCTATGTTGATTCCAAGTTATAGCATTTCCACTTGTATAGGTACGTATAATGGCAACCGAAGTTGACATTAGGACCATCTGTCAGAGGTGATAGATCAGAAGGTGCATTGCATAGAACGCAGAGAGTGTTTCTGTGTATACGTATGAGTATCGCATGGAGTTGTAGTTTCTACACAAGTTCCTCGCACAACAACATCGTGATTACCTCAGTTCTTGCTAGGTTAGGTCTCTCGTGACAACACCTCTTCATAGTGAAGGGTTGGGTCAGTATACTCTACTAGTCGCTATCATCTTCGGTAATGGGAACTATAGACGGATCCCTGGAAATATAGCACAAGTGTTGCTTGCTTCACTTAGACTATCTATTCCATATGAGATATATATCATGATCTATACACCTGAAGGAGGGTAACGATATTACGTACGGCAAGATGGTGAATAGAATCTGATATGTTAGAGCACGTGTGGTTCGTTATTTGATATTCTTCTTCATAGTAAAACAAGCAAAGCATCTCTTTTCATGTCCGCTCCCTGATTGGGACTTTTGGTTGTTATTGTGTGTGTGTTTTTTATTTCCCTCGAGATTTCAGAGCAAAAGGATTTCTAACCTCCCCACACGCATAATTCTGGTTAAGGGGGGTTGTTTAGGTTGGTTCCTAAGTAAAGTGCCTTTTTTGGTTTGGTTGTGCGATGCTATTTACATCCGTTTTCCCTCCTGTAAGCCTTGATGCCCGAAAAAAAATGAAACCCCGATCCTCTTCCCTTCCCCTCTAAAGACAGAACGATGAGAAAGACGAGATGATCTAGAATCCTGCAGGAGAGAAGCCATTGGTTAGCTCGGACGGATAGGTGAAGACGGAGAGAGAGTGCGAGGAGAAAAAGCGACGTACTCAAGGGGGTGAAGAACCATCTGTTCTTGCCGCTCGTGTAGCGCTCCTCGAGGACCTTCTTGACGTTCTTCTTGGCATCCTCACGCTGGCTGGGCTCCTTGAAGGTATCGGCGGACAGAGCACCCTTGAGGCCCTCGAGCTCGAGAGTGTAACGGGTAGGCATCAGGTGGTTGTAGTTGATAGCCTTGATGAAGGGCTTGATCTTCGACCGCTTCTCCTGGCGGGTCTTGGACATGCGGCGCGTGATCTTGGAAGGGTATCGCTCAATACCAGCTACGAGAGCATGGCCGTAGGGGTGCGCCTTGTTGCCGCTGTCGACGGGCTGGATGATGACGACCTAGATTGAAACGAAGACATTGGGTAATTAGTGATAATGTTCTCTTCTGCCAATATCATATTCTCTCTCTTTTTTTTGTATTCTTCTTCTTCGGGGACATCATCGTAGTCGTGATACTCTTTTCCCAAGCATAAATTTGCCCTAATCGAAATATTTTTTGTTTTGTTTTACTCCTTGTATTTTTTATAATTTTTTATATATATTTTCCCCTCATCCAGATTTTTTCTTTTTTAAAAATTCCTCTTCTTCCACAAATAATTAAACGTACCTTCTTGCCGGCGTATCGGCCGCGGGTGATGATGGCAACTCGGCCAACCTTGAGGAACTTCATCTTAGCTTCGTTATCGCAAGGCAAAAAGGAAGTCGTATATCCGTTATGCTCGAAGAACTGGAGGGGGGAGAGGTGGTCGTTTAAGTCGTGGGTTGGGTAGGTAATAATTCAGCTGGAAATGGAAATTGTGTTCGCCAGTAAAGGGTTTTGCACTAGATTGGTTCAATTTTGTGCCTTTGTGTGGGGAATTAATCGGTTGCTTCTTCCTTTTTTTCTTTTTTCTTTTTTTTTCCTTTTCTCTTTTTCTTCTCTTTCCCTTTTTTCCCAGTACAAGGTGGTCAGAGCTTTCGGTGTCATTATGTAAGCTACATTAGTGTAAAGGTTCTACCCCTCCTTGATCAATAACCCCACTAACCACATATTATTCGGCTCTCCCCGATTACGCTCATCTACGAACTAGACTCATCGCAAAATCCAATTGACGTCCAACTTTTTTTTTTCTTAACATAGAAATAAATTGAATGCAATACACCTAAGATATTCCCTGTACATTCACGTGAAGTTAACAAGATACCTTACCTATCTCACCATGTCTGCAGTCCCTCCCGCCTACATCATTTCGCGGAGAGCAGATCCCATCTTCGCCATTGCTATGGGTCTCGCTGCCGCTGCCATGAGAATAAATCGCGAAGAAAAGGAGAAGGGCAATACTACGCAACAAACCATACAAGCCGCTAAACGGTATGTGCCATATATCTATATCTATCTTGTTCTAAACCCGAACTGACCTTGACTGGGTGCTTTAGACGAGTCGTCCAGTTTATCAAAAATCCACAGTGATTGACTTGCATGGACCTTACATACCACTTGGCATAGGGGCCATGTCAATTTCCGCCAGAGATTGTTAAGAACACCCAGGAATGTTATATTCCACCTTGTCTTCCCGTAGCATCTACCAGTCAAGCAAACTATTTGGGATACTTGCTAGTCGCCGAAAATCAACAGGTTCGCGATTCGCATGAGTATATACTCTAGTATATTCCCTCTAGTCGAGGCGCTGAAAGAAAAAAAAATGTTTACATGGGCTTGCTCCTCCAAAGATAATTCTATTTACCTCCAACCTCGGTTCTCACAACGCGAACGCTGGTCCGTACTCCTTTTTCATGGCTTCCCGGACCATCTGTCCACAGAGTTTTGCCGTCGGGTTGGTACTCACGGCTAGACCTTTTGCAATCTCATTCCCGTATCTCCCCCCTAGGGTAAAATCCCTGGAAGCTGCCCCTTCAAAGTCGATACCGGTCCACCCCGCCTCCTTTCTCCCACCAACCCGGACTTTTACGTCTGCCTGGATTGATTTGGACGTCATGTAATATATTGCTGCTCTTTGCGTATACGCCAGAGACAGTGTTTTGCCTGCCTGTGGTGAAATAGCGGCAAAGAGGCTTTTCGGCGTCAATAGTGTGATGGCCTCGTCCAGGTCGGAGAGAGCGGTTACGGCTGCTTCCGATATCTCCTCATCGCCAGCATCTTGTATTAATGCCTTCCCATCCGGCTTTCCACTGAGCATCATGGTGTCCCCATAGAGTCTCCTCAAGGCCTGTGCCCTATTATTTCGGGCGCTGGCATATTTGGGTTGGTCTGAGATAATTTGGCCGAGTTCGAGGACACACCGTCGATATTCTTGTATGGGTTCGGCTGTGGTCGCTGGCTTCAATCCGGCAAGCTGCATTTCCAAATCCTGCATAGCTAACACAATTTCCCGTTCTTTTTGTGTGACTTGCTCGTACACAGTTCCGTCTGTGATATGCGGGTCCTTCGGCAACGTCTCGTCGACGACGACCAACATCAGCGGATTGGCTTCTGGATCTTTGATCTTCTCTAGGACATTGAAGTCATGACGGCTGAGAGTGCTTTGTGCCATGGCGCGATGTCGATGCGGTTATGGGATCTCTGAGGAGGAATGCTCAGTGATGGGCGGTATATTCGACTTTCTTTTTTTCCGCGGAACGCCAACGAGGTGTGTGACGGTAATTTACGAATTTAACAAAGAGACATACGACGATTCATACGACAATTCCAGTTGGTATTAGTTGATGGATAGGAGAACCGGACACTGCGGATCAAGGATCTGTATTGTTCTTTTTTATTCGATGTCACATTCCTTACTCGGCTCCCAGCATGTTTCTTATGGACTGCCTACTTATCTATGGGTTTCCGCGTTGTTCATGTCAATGCTTCCTAATGATCGATAGATGATAGGCGTTTCTTTCCCCTTTCTAACCCACCATTTAGAGCGGCTCACCAATCGGAATGACGCTGCTCTGTGGGTGGCTTCGGCTTGTCAAGGCGGATGCGGGCTGATAAACGCGGCTACCTTCGGCAAGTCTGCGTCTTTGTCTCGCTGACACCAAATCTGGGTTCATGCGCCCACCTCTTCTGCAGACAAACGACTACCATGCCTATAGAATCGCCCGGCATTGACCTTATTTCCCCAAACTTCCCCGGAATGTTTGGTACTCGGCGTGCGGACTTACCAGACGGCTGACATCATTATGTCGGGCGGTATAGGGGGTGCGGAATTCAAGCCGACACCGAAGTATCCCTTGCCTATCCGCCAATGATTCCAAACCCACACATGGTTAACGGGGGCTTTTGGACCGCCTCTCTTGAACAGCCTCTTATTATTCTATTGCATTATCTATCTTTATATCTGACTATTTATCTACTTTATATTTAAGATTAGTTGTTAGTTTGTGTTCAAATCAAGAAGCCTCTTACATCACCGTATTTCATTAGCTTCTCCTCGTCCTTCACAAACCATCACCTACCACTCTACCCCCTTTATTTTACTCCATCAAGAATAATCCCGAATATGGCTCCCTCGGCGATATCAGATTCTCCCCCTACACAAGCACCTGCTCTCCATTCCCACGTAGACGACTATGCCATCCAAGCTGGTGTCCCTAACTTCCAGGGCTATGACCACATAACCTGGTGGGTTGGTAACGCGAAGCAGGCCGCCTCCTATTACAACACGCTCTTTGGGTTCCGGACAGTAGCGTATCGGGGCCTTGAGACGGGCTGCCGGTTCTTTACGTCCTATGTGGTAGCTAACGGTGACATACGGTTCGTGTTTACCTCACCAATCCGGTCACACGCGCACCTGCCCGAGGATGAGCATATATCCGAGGAGGACAAGACCCTCCTTAAAGAGATGCACGCGCACCTAGAGCGTCACGGTGATGCTGTGAAGGATGTTGCTTTCGAAGTTGACGATGTCGATGCCGTTTATAACCACGCTATTGAACAGCGTGCTAGCGTCGCCGTGGAGCCTCCACGCCTCATTTCAGGAGAGAAGGGCCAAGGCGGAGTGCGGACAGCCGTGATCCGGACGTATGGTGACACAACACACACTCTCATCTCGCGGCGAGGATACACCGGGACTTTCTTTCCCGGGTTCGTGGCCAAGTCGTCGCCGCCATCGTCTCTCGCCCTGCCCTCTATCGACCTTGTAAGGATTGACCACTGTGTCGGCAACCAGTCGTGGAACGAGATGGTAGCTGCGTGCGAATTCTACGAGAAGTGCCTGTCGTTTCATCGGTTCTGGTCCGTTGACGACAAGACCATCTGCACCGAATTCAGCGCGCTCAACAGTATCGTGATGAGCAGCGCCAACAAAGTGGTCAAGATGCCGATCAACGAGCCGGCGCCGGGCAAGAAGAAGTCGCAGATTGAGGAGTTCGTCATCTTCAACTCGGGCGCTGGAGTGCAGCACGTAGCCCTGTTGACGAACGACATCGTGGCAACGGTGACAGCGATGCGCGCTCGCAGCGTGGACTTCATCGCCGTGCCCCCGACCTACTACGCCACTATGCGCCAGCGCCTCGCGTCGGAGCGCCGCACCTGGGAGCTCGAGCAAGACTTCGATACCCTGGAGCGCCTCAGCATCCTCATCGACTACGATGAGGGCGGCTACCTCCTCCAGCTCTTCACCAAGCCCCTCATGGACCGCCCCACCGTGTTCATCGAGATCATCGAACGGCACAACTTCGAGGGCTTCGGTGCGGGCAACTTCAAGAGCTTGTTCGAGGCTATCGAGAGAGAGCAGGCGGAAAGAGGAAACTTGTAAAGAGTCGAATGAAATGAATGAAGAAAAAGAAGAAAGGGAAACATTAAGAGAGGAACCCGGGGAGGATAAGCAAAACAATGCGAGAAAGGCCTGCAGAATGTATAATACCCACCACACACATATATACCACTACCGATCTAGAGAACCACCAGACAGATCTGACGAATATCACGAAAGAGGAAAGAAAAGGAAGTAAGAGGCCAACACAAGAACCACCTTCATTTTTCTCCCTCCATCCTCTCCGGATTTACTTTTTCCGAGTTATTGGGCGTATCGACTAAGAGCGAAGTGAGAAAGGAACGGGAAATTATGAATTTGTGGTTTAGGCATGTTGATAGTTGCAGAGCGAATCGTAGCACGAAGCCAAATAAAAAATTTTTAAAACCCCCAAATATATCATGCTACCTATAGGTTTCGTGTTAATGGAGCTATATATACATATATGTGAACAAACTACCTAGTCTGAAATAAAACAGCGGGGTTTGCGCGGGAGGTGTATAGCATACATATGTTACTCGGCTTAGGTGAGTGAGTAGAAGTCTTCATTAGAATTGTTGGCTATGGATTCTTCTGGGGTTACTTGCAGGTATGTATTTGTATCGTAAGATAACCTTATGTCAAGAATCCGCTTCTACTAGTATACCTATACTCTGTGTTATACCAACACGCAAGAATAAGCAAAATCCCTGATAACTTTATTTTTATTTTTAACGTACAGCAATTTACTCTTCCCTGACCTCGATCAACCCCGAAGATTTAAAAAAAAGAAAAAGGCACATCCAAAGTAGTAAAGCAGGCAGACATAGGAGGTATGGGTATTAACTGAGTTTAGTTCATCAACAGCTATCATGTCTTATAGGTATATGTCTAAACTACCCTATCTCCCTTCCCTTTCTCGTTCCCCTATCCTCCTCTCTCTCTTCCTCTCACTCTTTTCCCCCATTAAGCAATAAATCGTAAAACGCAAAACGCAAAACGCCATTTTCCCCCTTTAATGCGTTATTCATTTCGTAATAGGGAGTGGGTGGATGGTAAGTAGGTAAGATAAGTATTGGTGATAAGCCATCTTCCCCATCCCCCTTTCCCCTTCCTTTCCTTGCTATCCTAGCCTAGCCATCCCTAGTTTATCTGGGGCAAGAACTAAGGTTATGTTCGTGTGTATAGATGTGTGTGTATGCGGGGTGTTTATATATAGGTATATTCATAGCATATCCAACAATCTGCCCTTTACAAAAGGCAGCGTTCCCCTCCCCTTATTAATTTATTCCTTTGCCTTTTCGTAGAAGAGTTCTATTCAAGAATCTATCTCCATCGCGTTCCCATTCGTCGCATCCCTATCCCCGTTCTCGTTCCCGACGCCCCGCGTATCGCTCTGGCACCCGGGACAGTTGTGCAGGACCTCGTGGGCGAACAGGTCGCAGTCGATGCAGAAGTGATTGTTGCAGACCTCGCAGGCATACCTCCCCGACTCGCTGAGGCCCTTTACCACGGGGGCGGGGGCGGCGCGGTCCTCCTTGCCTTTGCCCTTGGCACCGGCCCGCGAGCTGGGCACTTCGGGGAACGGCGCGAGGCACGAGTAGCACGCGCGCGACCGCCGGGCCTCCGACCATGGCACTTCGACCCAGTTGCGCAGCGGGAACAGGTGGTGGTACGACCGCGCCAGGTGGGTCGACAGGATAAGTGTGAGTCCGCAGCCGGGGCACTCGGCTGGTAGTCTGCACACACGCGAGCCGCACCGCGTGCACGCGTACCCCTCGCGGGTTGGCCGGTTGTGGCAGGCACAGTAATGGATGCTGTCGCCTGCGGCCAGAGTCCTCGAGGGAAACCCCATCATTAGCAAACTGGCGTTACTTTGCTCTTGTGCTCGGGTCGCGGGGGGTGTAGTGATCGCGAGCATGAGTTCTCGGAAATGTTGCTCATGTAAAGCTATGTTGTAGCCCGACTTGTCGCCGCTATTCGTTTTGGAGCAGAGTTCTTCGCAGATGGCGACCTGTGCGGCAAGGCCGACGATCGATACGTGTATCCGGTCCTTAATTAGAGAATTTATCGTTTCGTGAATATCTCCCGGGTCGCTTGACATGAGGGCACCGTAGACTATCAAGACCTCGCGAGTTCCATGGGACGGCGTGTGACTATGTAATCACGAATTAGACGGCTAGGATACATAGCGATATTCATAGAACCAATACACTTACAAGAGAGCACCTCGGCACATCTCCAGCGCATTCTGCAAGCTAGGGTTTCCCTGAGACTCTTGCTTGACCCATGTCTGTAGCTTTTCAAGGTGGTCGGCCGGGTTCCCACTCATGTCGCTAATTCGCACAGCAATACCGTCGCGCATTGCTATGATGGCGAGTTGTGAGATAGGGTTCTGCTCGAAATACTCCCTGACGAACTCGGATGCATACGCCATGCTTAGCTCGTGGCGACTGGGAAGCATGTCCTTCTCCTGCATAGCAAATGACATATCTAGGACCAGGACTAGGTGACGGATGATGCCGCGCTGTAACGGAGTGGTATCCTTTAGCAACCGCGCACGCTTCTCAGCTTCAGCAAGACCCTCAATAGTGCCCGCAAGGGTCCCATCTGCGCCTTCAACAACTGCGTCCCAGGATCGTTGGATATCTTCCCAAGCAGCCCTGGCACTTTTGCGACCCCCTTTCCTAGGCTTGTTTTGCCCAGATTGTCCCCGGGCCCCGGGCTGTGTACCAGATGTGCCTTGGTGGCCGAATTCATCATCGGAGGCATCGTCGCCTTGGAATTCACCGTCTGAATCGGCCATTTTGGTAGAGGTACGATTGTGGAGCGGTCGAAGGTGGAAGAGTCGGAAGAGAATGAAACGTCAAATTCGTGTGTAGAAGGTCGGTTAGTATAGTGTTCGCGGGTTTCGTTGGTGTGGGCTACAAAGGGAGAGGTGGTTAAAAACAATAAAACGAAGGTGGTGGCCAATAGGCAGTTGGTATTGGTGTTTCTGTTTTAGGACGGAAGCTCAAAGACATAGTTTGGTTGACTTTGTCAATTATGTAAGGTTATATGAGCTTTACTTAGATGCATTGCTCGGGTTGGGGCGAGGATTGGAAAAGTAGAAGAAACATTAAGACATAAGGTAGAGTAGAAATGACGAGGCTAGGTAAGTTTACTTTGCAATTCACCTTTAAAAATAATAAGCTTTGTCAAGAAATATCCGCAGCCTTGTCTGGCTTTGAGATATCTTTGACCAATCACCTAAGTAAAGTTTAACCAATCGAAACCCCTAAGGTACCTGATTTGTACGCAGTTACCTCTCTCTGCTTGTGAATCTGTAGAGGGAAGGTTGTACCTGTATACCTAATTCGAGTTTGACTTTTTGAGGTTCCTCAATTTGCTTGTGATCTGCACTCCACTTGTATCATTTAGTTGTACCTACACTTACATAACCCACCTCGTTACCTACTAGGTAGGTAGTACGAAAACCTAACCTAGTTCACTAGCCTAACCTTATGTTACCTACCTAGTCTACCTTGCCTACACCATATTAACATATCCCTGAGGTCTCTCCTGAAGCTAAGGCTAAAAATCATGGTGGGCATATACCACCAGGTATCATTATCCCCTCTCCCTCAAATCAACCACCAGGAACAAATATTCAATATTAGCAGACATGGCATATAATAAACACCTCCCCAGGGATCTACGAACCCCGGTTCGTCACAACATTTTCACTCAGGTCACCCGAATGGGAAAACCCCCAGACTCAAAACACTAGCGATCCCTTCGCCGACGTTCCTGAAACAAATCACCCTGGTCATTGGCCCTTTAACGAGTACTCACTATCCTGTTTCCTTGATGATGGCAAATGGGAACGAAGTAGTCTAACTTTTTGTTTCATGTCGGAGATATAGGTTATTCAAAAATCTATCATACGACATCATATACATTAACCGCGCAAAAAATATGGGGTATACTGTCAATCATGCTCTCGCAAGCCCTTCCTCCTAACTCATATCGTGTATAGAACGAAATATGTTTCTCTCTCTTTTTTTCTTCCCTCTTAACCACGTCTCTTCGTACCGCCCTGGTCGTCCGCTGCTTCTTCAAAAAATAAAGTATTGTATGGTAGTAAGTGATAAGTAAGTAAGTGTGAAGGTAGTATTGTGAGGTTGTGATGTATGTGTGCGTAAAATTAAACCGTCATGCTATTAACTCTTTATGGGATGAAACCCATGAATTCCGAATGATAAAAATAAAAAAACGAACGGGGGTATGCCGCATGACCTAAACTCCAACTCCATATTCAAAGAGAGACAAGAATTAAAAACAGGGCGCCTAAATTTTAGGGGTAACCCGTGGGCTGGGTTGCGATTGGCCAGTCGTCTTCCGTGATGCTCGACCAGAATATCCAGATCATGACCACAGAAAGCAGGGTGAACAGCGTCTGGAACAGCGCCCCGTCAATCCTGCCTGCAGTGCCGTCGCAGATATACGGGCTAATCACGTAGTTGAAGATTTGACCGAGTGCAAACAACACTGCAGCCGCCGTGAGATAAAGCATGGGCCGCACCTCGCCGAGAATGCGGAGAACAAGAACAGCCTCTAGGACGTAGAAAGCGACGAGGAAAACGAGCGGCGCTAGCTGGTAGAGAACGTAGAGCGCAATGTTCCGGTAGGGCTGGTCGTAACTCGACGTAAACTCGGTTGTCCAGCTAAATCCCGTATCTAGTGTGATGTAACCAGTGCCGACCAAAAGAATACCAGCAGAGATGAGCATAAGTCCAAGGGATAGCGGCGTTCCATCGTCAAGAATCTGGTATCCAACCACTGCGTTCAGCATTAGAATCCATGTCGACGCAATGATCATGCCAATGTGTATGCCAGTGAAAGCCTATTTGTGATGTTAGCTCGGCCTCCCAAACCTCTTTCTATTGTTTCTTCTTCTTCTTCTTCGAACGAGGTGAGAACGTACAATTCGAACTGTCGAGTTAAGAGGAAACTCTCCAACGGTAAATATTTCGCATATCTCAATTATGATGTAACTGAGGAGAAATAATTGCATTTCCCTGTAATCCGAGTTAGTATGATTTTCGTTTTCGTCCGAGCACTGCGAGGGGTGTCCGACCTCCGACCAACGGCGGCTTTCTTCTTCTCTGATTGTAGTAATAGGAAACCGGAGACGGCAATGGCGACGCCACAGAGGAGTATAGAGCCTATTGTTCAATTAGCAAGAACCGCACGCAAGGCTGCGCAACCCGACGTACCTAGATTCCCGAGATAGCGACCACCGCTCAGCGGGATGCCTCTCAGTTCACAACCGCCCCATGGTCCAGTTTGATTGTGATTAGTGGAAAGGACCTAAGTACAACCATTAACGAGAGCTATGCAATAAGTCGATTGTAGCAAACTTACGTTACAGACAGGCAACGTCGAGTCCCTACAGAAGGCCTGTTGGAGGAAGATGCCAATTAGTGACGGTGCTCTTCGTCATCCGAATTCCAAGATGCAAATTCCCAGCATACCTCGAAATTGCCAAAATTGGTGGACCCCATTTGGTGTATTGGCACGAGAGGTTCTCGTGGCCAGGATGTTGACACAAGGGGGGCCGCGTTGTTTGTGGTATAAAGGGGTGTGGGCGAGAGAGAGAGCGAAGGCGAAGGCGAGAGCGATGATGTATTCGACTCGACGGTCGGGTACGGTTAAAACGAATGATGGATCGGAGAGCAATTGAACTGCGTGGTAATATCGATTCAAGCACTTCTTTCCCCCCTCTTTTCTGCCCTATAGTTGGGTCGTAGCTGGAATGTAGACAGGCTCGCAAATGGTAGCTCGAATTGGGGTGCAGGATGGCTGAAAGCGGCTTGTCTTCGCGCGTTTGTTGGAGATCGAGAGCTTCGCTCGAGCGTTGCGTGGAATTGTTCCTGGAAAAATTGGGGCGCTGCAGGTAGTGTCTTCGAACGAACCGACTGACGCAGCTTTTCCTTTTCCTTTTTTTTCTTCTCCCCTTTCCCACTTTGTGTCAATCAATCTTCAAATATCCGCTTGTCCAAAAAAAAAAAAAAAAAGTATAAGAATGTCAAGATACAGCGGTGAGTAGTTCTCTCTTTTTTTCGTTATTCGAGTTCTGTGGTTATCCTCAATACCTGCGGTGTGAGTGATATGAATAGATCAGAGAAAAAAAAAAAAGTGGTAACGGTCGGGCGATTGTTACGATGGTTATTCTTTTTTCGACCTTTGAGGTCCTTCAACCAACCATCGAATTGAAGAAAAAGGAAAAAAGGGCTGGGTCAACGTTGTTTGGTGGGCAATGGGCAGTGAAGTGGGTAGAGATGGGCAGACTAGATGTGCATTTAGGTAGGTGGATACCTATAGTTATGTGGGTCTTCCCTAAAAACCAGATCCAAAGTTCCAAGCTTTTGGTCTGGTCACACCAAAAAGCTACAACCTAGCCTAGTACACCACCACCTAGTTCACTACACTAATAGGTACTTGCCTGTAGTAGGTCTTAGTAGTAGCTGACTTCATCCAGGAACCAGCTACAAAAAAAAAAAAAACATGCCAACCCGCCCTGAGGCTACACATACAAGTCAAATACCTAGTCAATCTTGTCCTGCTGTAACCTTGGTTTAAATCACACAGACAACTTCGTTGTTACCTCTCTTATATTCCTACTGCGAACCCGGTCGCACACCTGAAAACTTGAAGACGACGAAATGCAATTCCCCGGACTCCTCCTAACTTAGCGAGATTCGATTAATGATTTTATTTTAATGATTTCTTGCAGAGACTGATAATGGCGTAAGCCCATCCAAGCGACTAGCCTACGCATGTATTACGATGTAAGTCATTCCGGCTGTCCGTCCAGGGTCTCTTTTTATGCGCGATGAATTGTACACTTCTACCTACCTAACTCTACAAAGCAGCCGAAGGTTAGGCCTGGTCGTATCAAGGCCTGCTGGATGGCTGGCTAATTAATGGTCCAGCTGTCTTCCCTCCTTCAATGCATGACCATTCATGCACCAAACAACACATCTCCGTTCTTTTGTTTTTTTCTTTCCCCTCGTTCTTCCCGTTGCAATAGCTAATAACTACCAACGACTTGCCGCTCTCGTCGGAATTGTTGTCTTGTACACAAAACCTACATAAGAACCTGGCCATTTCATTTGCCCGCCAACTTAAATAACCGTCCATGATTAGCGGGTCTCTTTGAAGATAGTCGGAACTCTAGTTTGCCTAGTGCCGGATGCAGATTGGGCTTGCGGTCCCGCGATTGTGGAGTATCAAGTATCGAGTACCCCTCGTCTATACTAGGATGATCCTCAAATAGTACGCATCTCGAGGTCTCGGATACTCCTTGGCTTGCCCACCTTATAATCTTGGGTGAAATAACCGCTTATGATTTGTTCTCCGCTTCAAAGTTCCTGCTGTAGCTGGAGATGAAGATGGATCTCCGGACTCTTTTGTGTGTGTTCTGGCTGGTTACAAAACCACAAACCTGCCCGCTTCTCTTTTTCCGTTTGTTGCACTACTGTGTTATGGTTTTGGAGAAACAAAGACACGAGTAAACGCGAGGTTGACTTATCGTGGTCGTCCTTCCATTGTCAAATGCGGCTTGGTTCAGGCTTACTATTACCATGTAGGACCTACCGGCCTACCTATGAATAGAAATAACACTCAGCCTCTATAGCGCCACGTTGTACAGCACATGCTAACCTACATATATAGGTTACTTCTGACCTCCCACCTGAGGTTAGGCTAGGTTGGTACATAGCTCAGTACTATGTAGGTTGAGTACATAAGGCACTTACATACGTAACCTACCTGCTTTGCTGTTGCGCCGAGAATATGCTAGGCTAGGCATTGGTCGGCGCATAGTTGTAAGCCCATGCCTATTGACCTCCGGTAGTAGTGTAATGTAAAAAAGAGACAACTAGTTGACCTAGTATTGTCCTGGATTTGAAACACATTGCAATCGCTAGCCGCCATCGAAGGTGCATTCTTGATTGATATTCGGGTTGCTTGCTGTATGCCGCCGACAAAGCCGGGCCTGTCTATTAGCTTTTTGTTCCTAACTCTTAATCACGGTCTCATTGGAGACCTTCATTGGAGCTCGGAAATTTGTGAGATCGAGGTTGGCAGGCATACCTGGCTCCGAGGTAACCCCCCTTCACCCTCCTTTACACTGGGTTTTGAGGGTAGGCGAGTGATGGGGGGTTTCAGCCACACCTGTGAATCCTCCTAGATGACTGGAGCGAGGTTAGATATTCTTGGCACCTCTCACCTACCTCAATTAAGGTGCAGCATCTCGTGCCCAGGTGCCATGCGTGGTTATGTGCCCTACCCAAAGATAGTAGTAGCAAGAAAAGAGCCGGTTATCCGTCAGTCTTTCATGCAACAAGAAAGTCTGACAAAGTAGAGCCAACCCTAATTGTACGATGACATACACTCCGTACCTAAGGTTAATACACCTAATAGTTGTTTCCAACGTTTCCAACCCGAGATGTTAATCCAACCCCACCACCACCAATACTGCTAGGTTCTAACTCTCTTCCATACTTACCGATGCGAACGTCCTTGAAAGAAACAGAACATGTAGTTTTCTTCTTTTTTTGAAAGGAATACCCCAATCTGTCCGAATATCGTATCTACTCAAGATAAGGACATATCAAAGGCGCTACCCCAGCCAACTTAGTCGCAAGTTGCATAGGTAACTACCGAAAAGTACCGGGTAGGCCTGATGATATGCTTAGGTATAAGCTTTGCTGTCGTTGGCCGTGGCAATCTGATCATCAAACTGGGGCCTTCTCGTAAATTCGTATTCCAAAGCAGAACAGTTGGGTCTACCCAAAGCTAGAATACGAGTATAGTCATGGGGAAATATGGACTTTATGGAGGCAAAAGGTGGACAGCATGAAGGCGGATCGGTTATATAAGCCACCGACAGCACTGTTCAAGTCTGGCGCTCATCACGAGCCGACATGATCCTTTGGAGGGGTGGTGCACGTCCGTCGCACGTGTAAGGAACGCAGGGACCCCCAAGGCTGTGATGAGCAGGCTGAACAATCAGCTGATTGATGTGGTAGTTTGCACTAGAAGAGCCATGTGATTAAGGGTCCTTGGGAGAGCTGGCAGGATTGGGAAGAGGTTTGTCGATGAGTACGCCCATCTGCCTGAACATCATTGACCGCCTTTGGTCGGCGAGGCGAGACAGGTCGAGGGCATATGTCATCGCGGGACCTCTCGCATACTAAGTCGTAAGGTAGGTTGGTTACCAAGAGGGTGAAGGATGCATACAGCCAACAGCTGACTACTTTAGGGGAAACACCCGACCCACCCGGAACCGGGTTTGCGGAGTCGATACCGAGGGAGATGACTCGGGGAGGTTGGAGCAGACCGACAGGATGAGGGGAATAAATTGAGTGAATGTGTAGGCTATGGACGTACTCCGCAGATCTCCACAAGTCGATGAGACGGTTTGTAGTATTCTGGAGAGGATATCGTGGGGTTGGAGAGATGCGGGGTGGGCTGTTCGAGAAGGCAGCTATAAATCCCGGATGACGCTACTTTACTGAAACATGCATACATGAATCCTCTATGTGTGTGTGTGTGTGTGTGTGTGTGTGTGGCATTACATATTATATAGAGTATATATAGTACTTGCTGGGAGTGTATACATTAAGTAACACTATCTGATTGAATATACTTCCTAAGTATAACTAGACCAACCTAGGTTATATTGAAGTAGGTTAGGTGATTAACCTTATAGTATGGGAGGATTGATCTAACTGTTAGTCAATTTCACATGTAGTTCTGAGACCTACTAAGCAGAACCTTACTAGCATTGGCAACCATAAAGTTCTCATGGACATAGAGGCATAGTAGTACTGGTATAGATTGGTAGGTAACTAGGTAGGCAATTAGGTTACATACAGAGTCGCGATTGATGTAAGAAAAAGAGGAGAAGGATCAAGGATGAACAGATAAGGTTAAGATATCTCTAGATCTTTTTCTGTCTGTTCACAAACTCTCGAGGGCGAATCGACATTACCTGATTAATGTTCGCTGCACAACTACGTCGTCATGCATCTACTAAACTACAGTTGTGGGGAAGAAAGCAAGGGGAGGGGAGAGTGCGGGTCGCGCGTTACGTTGGTTCTTGGGTGTCCATGGCAGCTTTTTTCGGCCACATCGGGCCTAGCACTGATGCCGCTTTTGCTTAGGCTCGGCTCAGTCTAACTTCAGTCACGTGGCCTGAGCGGCCTAGGGCGATTTATGCACGGTTATGCAAGGAAAACGGATTTCAAACAGAAACGGTCTCTACAGTGGGCAGACCAATGTGGCTTGTGGCCATGCAGCTTTTGGTGTCGTCCAAATCCGGCCTCCATCTACGCTGTTGTGAGCACCCGGCCGGAATGCCAGCCTGGGAATTCTTCCTTCCGATCCTGCAATTCAACATAAGCCACCCTCTTTTAAAGGCGTGGCCGGGCGACTCCATAGCTCTGCAATATCGACGACGGTAGATGTTATCAGATTAATGATAGGCCTATCCTATTAGCGCCCGAGCCGGAAGTAAGCCGCCACCGGCCCGAAGCAGATTTCCGGTCAAACGAACCTTAGAGGACCGATGAGGCTAATGGATAAGGAGAAGAACACGGCAGTAGCGGTTGGGTTGACAAAACCGGGTGATTGATTGGTCGAATGAGGCCGTCACAGTCTCTGTGTCGTGATCGAATTATTGGAGCAAAGTTCTGCGGAAAAGCTACCTCTGAACGGTGTTCTCTTGGATTTGACATGATGCGTCCAGAATCGTACTGCGACCTACTGTGTTCGCAAAGAATAGGGATGTTTCTTTATACATCAACCGGGGTGTGATGTATAAGGGGCTGAAATCGTACGCAACCTTTCCGCGATTGACCCGTGCCGTTCTTTTCCCACCGCTTCACTCTAGTCCATCAGTTCTGCACAAAGAAGGACTGGGAGACTGAGGTGAAACTTCACGGACTGCGATGGCGAAAAGAAACATGCCCAAACATACGCTGTACCGAGAAGTTTGAACACGAATACACCTTCGTCTGCCACATGCACGACCTGCATCGTATACCCAAAGAATTGTTGGTGGCCGCTGCGGGCGTGAAAAGAAAAGCCAGTGTCTTGGGAGATGTCGCGGACCGAAGCCCGAAAAGGGGAAATGCATGGGATGACGCGACGTTCGTTTTTGACCTTTGGTCGTTGGAGACTAATTCGCCGTACGATATCGGCCAGCAGACACAAGCAGCAGGCCGCAAGTGGACAGAGACCCCAAAGGTCGTCGAAGAGAGGGAGGGACAAAGACCAACCAAATCGGTATAGGGGGTCCCTTTTTCAAGATCCAAATTCAGGATATATATTTCAGAGGGGTGACCATCCTTTACTACACGGCTTACAAGTCACGAACTCGCCTGATCTTTATTTCAACGAAGTAGGGTTGAAAAGCCCATCATTCGTTACCGGAGTTCTAGACTACAGTATATCCCAATCTTCTCGCAGTCAGTCTGTGCTGCCATCCACCAACAATGTCAAGTGCCATTGCCCCTCAAGAGGCTATCCCTCTCCGTACACGGTGAAGTTATAGGTTACCTCATCCATATAGACGCTGGTCAAGACATTGCCCTCTGTATCACAAAACTGCCATTCTATGAGTCGCCCTTCTTGCGCGGTCCAGCACAGGTTTCGCTAAGTCTTTATCGGGTCCCAATCAGCGGGTCTTGCCAGAGCATATAGTCAATAAAAGAGCTATTCCTAAAGGACAAACTTGCCGTGTGCTTTGGGCATTGTGACGACGGGATTCTCGATAAAATATGTGCATCGTTTTAAATGTAAAGTATTATCGCTGTCCAGATTCAGAAGCTTCTAGCCTTAGGGATGCCTCTGGATGGCATGTTGATAACGTTGGAGTGGATTGCAGTTGCCCCCCCGAATCCTATCCCGCACAAGTACGTCATACTTACGTAGGACGCAGATTCAAGCGCTAAGACGCGTCTTTATAAACAATTAATAGTTGGCTCGATAGCGTACCAGCCTGTGTGGTGGTCCGTGCCATGCCCATTTATTAGGGACCTGTTAGTTAGCTACAGTGGGGGGAAGTTAGAAACGACCAATTCTTTTTCCTTCACTTTAACTACAAACCCCTCCATATTAAAATAGCAATAGCACTCTCAATACATAATATTAAAATATAAAAAAAATTATATTTATTAACTTTAAGTATTATATTTTATTAATATGCACTTTGCCTTGCCGTCTCCATACTCTTACATCTTCTCATATACGCATTTTTTCTACGTCACCCAGCAAACCCCGACTCTACTCTTTCGATTTATCCCAAGACTTCCATACAACAGTCGCCTGGGATGAAAGACTCCTCTACCGCGAGCTCGCGCTCCCGCAACGCGATGCCCCCGCCAACGACTCGTCGAGCAGCTGCCGCCGCTTCGCGTCGCGTCACCACAGCGACACCTTCGTTTATGAACAACGGACGCGCATCTCCCGCCGATTCCTTCCTCTCGACTGCCTCTGAGGTTGGCACGAAACGCAAGGAGCGGGACTTTGACGACATGGCATCGACGGCACCGACGACGAACCATCGTGACTCGAGTGATGAAACGAAGATTGATGTTTTTGTGCGGTGTCGCGGCAGGAATGAGCAAGAGGTGCGAGAGAATAGCGGCGTGGTGGTGACCACGGATGGGATGAAAGGAAAGACGGTGGAGTTGTCGATGGGGCCGAATGCCCTCAGCAAAAAGACGTATTCATTTGACGGGGTTTTTTCACCGACGGCAGATCAACAGCTGATCTTTGATGAAGTCGTAACTCCTATATTGGACGAGGTAAGAAGGCAAAGACGTGATCGCGTTGGAGTGGGAAACATTCGAAAATAGGCTGAGGCTGACGTTGGTACAGGTGCTAAAAGGTTTCAACTGCACAATCTTTGCATACGGACAGACTGGTACGGGGAAGACATACACCATGTACGGAAACATTTCAGATCACGCTCTACTACCCGACGACGCTGGTATTATTCCTCGCGTGCTGCACTCCCTCTTTCATAAGCTTGACTCTTTATCAAGTTCACCAACCAGCGGCGCTCCTCCCGAGAACTCTGTGAAAATGTCATTCATCGAGCTATACAACGAGGAACTTCGCGATCTGCTTTCCGTTGATGATAAACTCAACTTGAAGATTTTCGATGGAGACAGCAAACGAGGAGCGACGACTGTTGTTCAGGGCATGGAGGAACGACACATCACCAGCGCGAAGAAGGGTATTGAGCTACTAAGATATGGTAGCCACAAGCGACAGGTCGCGGCGACGAAGTGCAACGATCTCAGCTCCCGCAGTCATACAGTCTTCACCATCACGGCATACACCAAACGAACGTTAGCCTCCGGCGAAGAGCTTGTATCATCTGGGAAGCTGAACCTCGTTGATCTTGCTGGATCGGAAAATATCAAACGATCTGGTGCAGAGAGAAAGCGAGCGGCGGAAGCTGGGCTTATCAACAGGAGTCTCCTCACATTAGGCCGCGTAATCAACGCGCTTGTCGATCGATCAGAACACATCCCGTATCGCGAGTCGAAACTCACGCGGCTTTTGCAAGATTCTTTGGGCGGCCAGACGAAGACATGCATCATCGCGACTGTGTCTGCTGCGACGTCGAATCTGGACGAAACCATTTCGTCCCTAGATTACGCTTTCCGCGCGAAGAATATTAGGAACAAGCCGCAGATCAAATTGATTCCGAAAAAGACACTCCTCAAAGAATTCACTGTCGAAATCGAGAGACTCAAGTCAGAGCTCACCGCTACGCGACTGCGGAATGGCGTGTATCTCACACATGAAGCATATGAGAAGCTCATGAACGAATCTGAGTCAGATAGGATTCTAGTTAAGGAGCAGCGCGAGAAGATGGAAACAATCGAGTACAAACTCGCCCGCAAAGGACAAGACCTGCTCGAACTCACGAGTAATTTCGACATGTTGAAAAAGGACAGCGAAACCACCAAGGGCGTTCTCGACAGTACCAAGTCGTTGCTAGAACAGACAAATGCGACACTAGCGCGTACAAGGCGCATGCTCGACGACGAGACTTTCCTCCGCCAACAGCACGAGCGCACTGAGCAACACCTCACGAGCCTTAACCGCGAGCTGGTAACAACACTTGGCCAGTGTACCACGGACAACACAGCTCTTCACTTAAAATTACGACGACGATCGGAGCTGCACGCCCAGAATAAGGAGCGGTATGGCGGAATGCAGCTGGATGTGGTGGACACCACGACGTTTGTTGAGGGTCGGCTCGCTAAGTTCCAAACAGAGCAGCAAGGGCTCGTGAACGCGCTTTCAAGGCGTATGCATGCATTCGTCAAGCACGAACTGGATAGGCTCGATGAGGCGAGAGCAGACCTCGAGAAGAAAAGTACAGCATTCGAGCGATCGCACAGAGAAGTTGCGACACAGTCGACGCAGAGCAAGAACGAGCTGGGTGAGGTGCTGGACGAGGTGAAGACGCTTAGGGAAGAGCTCAAGGAAAAGATCGGGGCAGGACTCAATGACCTGGGCGAAGCTGCGACACGTATATCGGAGGGGATCATGGCGGAAGTTGAGACCTTCCACACGCAGCTGGACTTATCTTACTCCAACCTTGGCATGGACTTCAGGACGGCTTTTGACGACATATCGAAGGAGATCAGTGAGCAGCGCGAAGAGATGCAGCGGCTGCGGGATGAGATGGCCGAGGCGAACCGACAGCTACAACGGAGTCAATCGCAATCGGTTGACACGCTATCGGATCTCGTGGACAAAGAGAGAACTATCAGAGAGCAGGAAAATACGGATCTGATGCTGCGCATTCAGAACCTAGTCGAGGCTAAAGTGCAGCAGCAAGAGCAGCGCATGGGAATGATTGCCAACATCTCTGCACAGCTCAGGTCTGCAGGACAAAGCCACTCTGCTGCTGGAGACTCGTTTGCAGATGGCAGCGAGCAGCTTGCGGAGCGGTCAAGGAGCTTCAGCGACAGATTGATCAAATCGCGCGACATGATAAAGACACGTATACAGAGCGATTACGCGGTAAGTAGTCCATGCCTCATGAAAAGAGAGTGCGAGCTCAACTAACGCAAACCAGACCGCAAGCAAGCACACGGAAAAACTCAAAGCCGTGACGTCTTCCGTCCACGATGAGACCACTCGAATAGTGAAAGAGCAGGTCCAGCACCTGCACACGGAGATGCGCGCCCTTGACACCATTATCGACAGCATCCAGGAGCAGAACAACACCGCACACGCCGCCCGGGAGCGGACCTTCTCCGCACTCGTCTCAATGGTTCAAGACTCGTATGCTAACGTTGGCAGCGCCTTTACCGCATCGTTTGACCGCGTTAAAGGTCTTGGTAACGATGTCGCGGAACAGGCGAATGGGTTGTGCGAGAACTTGCCGCAGCTTGACAAGGATGCGCATATCTGCAGACAACTGGCAGAGCTGAGACAGCGCGTCGAGCACGATAAGCTTGAGGAGTATGTCCACACGGGACAGACGCCAACGCACAGAGAGTACAGCTATCCGACAGCGGTGCCGCAGACAAGCGACAGCGATTCGTTCATGGAGCGCATGCGCACACAACGCGCGGAAGATGAGTCGGAAGATGAGTCTTCATCGCATTCGAGGCCTAGAAGTCCTAGCAAGATGCTCTTATTTACGGATAACTACGGCGTCTCCAGGCAGCAGACGGAGAACAGTAGTGTCATGTCAGGCACGGCTAATAGTGCCACAAGCCTCCGCGAGCTGAACACCAACACGATACGAAACGCCACGATGGAGAGCAACGTCACTAGCATGAAAAACATCGTGCTCCCGGAGAAAGGCGGCGCTAGCAGTAACGTGCTCGCACCCTTTCCCTCGCTCAAGCGGCCCAGCGTAATCAGCGCTTCGGCGGCAAGCAAGATTCCGTCTAAGAAGCGGCGGCCGCACAGCAACATGGTGGCCGACAACGCGATACTAGCAGACAAAGAGAACCAGACGATGCCGGACCTGAGCGCGAGCGTGGGGCACGGCGCGGTGTTTCCCTCGGAAAGGAGGCTGAGGAGCCATGATGGAGAAGTCAAGTAGATTATCTCTTTCGAATTTTCTGATTTCCAACATTATCACTTTGAATCCAACAATGGCCTCAACATTTTTCCAACAAGCAGCTATGAAAGCACGCGGGGTCCCAAAGCCGGCGTTTCATTTCCAACCGGAAGAAGACGCAAAACTCATGGAGCTAATCGCTGGTGGGAAGTCTTGAGAAGAGATCGGTATCGCTATCCCAGGACGATCGGCAATGAGCTACGCCAGGCATTATCGCCAAACTCTGGCCTGCAAAATAGTTCGCATTCCTAAGTCGAATGAGATCAGTCAACGTATAATCGGTACGACTAGTCGTTTTTTATATAAACCTAATACGCTAACGTCTTTTGCAGTGAGGGCTCAATTTTGGAAAGGCATTGCAGAAAAGGTATTACTTCCCTGGCAGGAGGTGGAGACCATATTCTTTTGCCTATACCAAGAACGGCCGGATATTATCGAGACCGAGAAGATTATATCATTGCAGAGCTGCCAGCCGCAGGAGGAGAGGCATGGTCGGGCTCCCTTGGCGTATATGGAGCCAGAAATGGCTCAGACGCCGCAGGAGCAGTAGGTTAGGAGCCTTGGTCTCGAGCGAACGAGGAAGGCAAAACGCTGAAGAATCGTTACGGAATTAGACAGCTCCTCTGATGATGAATAGACACATATTGTTGAGAAGTCAGCAGACACTTGCATGCCAGTGATGGGCTCTACCACGTCAGTGCACATATGTGGTGAGGATGAGAGAGCGACGATTCCGGAGAGACCATGTTACCAGTACACCTGTGCGGCGGTAGAAGCCTGCGATGGTAAAAGCTTGCGGTGGTAACGGCCTGTGGTGATATTCTGCGGTAGTGAAGACGTGAGCTCGCTACTGTCGTCATTCCGAGCTGGCGCAACGTGTAGGTGTGTGGCAGTACACTTATGGGGCAACGTTCAAAGTGCTGGGTTCAAAGCTCACCGGTTAATCCGTTAATCCTCGGCTTATATGGGAAGAAGCGCCACAATTCATTCACTGCTGCACTAGGGGGTGCGACTTAAACCGTCCCGTATCACATTGTCCGTTATCAGCTCCGTGTAAATAGCTTTATCATCTCTCCTACATTTTGCTATCGGCCAGGCCTTTGGGTCACGGCTATAGCTTTTAAAAATAAAAAATAAAAACAAACTGTTACGACTAAATGATCTTTTCAAAAAAATAATGGCTTTAGTGAAATTGGGCGAAATATAAAAGTCTAAGAACGCGTTCAGCCACAAGCCGTCAACGGAAGCCCTCCGTAAAAGGGCTTTTACTGTAAAGTCGGTTCGTTGCGCCAGAGTTACTTGTGCATAATTCCTTTGTGCATCATACACTCTTTGTTCGGCATGCGTTCATTGGGGGCCAGGCTCAGGTTTAAAGCGGCGTGGCTCAGGGACACATTAAGCACCTAATCCTTGTTGTAAAACCTATTTATCGGGTTAGTAGCGTAGGTGTGTAAGTACCTAGGTAGTTATCTCTTCTATCATCATTGAACTTGTCTGCTATCAATTGATCTACTACTTACTATCTATGCTACACGGGTTAGTAGTTGCAGTTACCAAGAAATATAGTGCATTATAATACATTGGTCATGTACTATAGTTGTATACCTTGATGTGCAGCAACTCCTAAGAAGTAAAGAATAGGGGGAGGATGTTACCTTAGTAGGTAATAATTGATAATTGATCTGTCCTGAACTTGATGTGTAACAGATAACTATACTTGGCTCGTTCCGTTTTATCCATTAATTCTAACTCTCTCTCTCTTTTTTTATTTATTTTATTCCTATTACCATTTAGGTTCTTATTGACATTCATTTCTATACTACATAGAAAACCAACATCAAACCCCAACAGCGTCTTGAGGAATTTGCTATAAAAAAAACAAGTCGTCATATTAGTTCGCCAGTTTCATCCTTTATCCCACACCTTTTTCGCTAACACCTTTTTTTTTTCGCCTCCCATTCAGTCATTCCGCTAACTAAAAACACTTGATTCGCCCGAGCCGACTCCGCTCTCGGGCTACTACCACACCCATCGTTCCCAATTGTATCTTAGCTACATAGCTAATACCTGTGCTGTGTGGTACCGGTTGTCAGTCGTGCATGTTTCTTGCTTGGTGAAGATCCACCTGAGTGTTTTTGGAGAGACTTGTCCACAGTCCATCCACACGTCCACCGTCTTGTCTTCCGTCACTCGTCACCAAATGGTTTGAGCCTGGTCCTATATACCACTCCACTTCCACATTCCCCCCCCAACCCCAAATTTCATCATCACGGTCATTGCAGAAGGGCGCTGCTGCTTAACAGCCCCAATACCTCCAAAATTCCTTCGTCAAGTTCGAATCGTCTTCCCTCCAACATCCCCCTAAGAACCCTTACCACCCGATCCGACCACGGCGCCCAATCGACGTCATTGCTGGCTGGCCATCGGGTCCAGCCCGATCACGATCACCATAGATACTCCTCCGACTCTGCCGGCTCCGACTCCTGGACGGACACCGGTGATATAGCTGAGCAGTTGGCTGATGAAGAGGATCCCCTGCGGAAGACTCTCGCCGACACTTCTATCCACGACGACCTCCTCTCGGGCGTGCTGAAGCGCCATCCCAAGCACAAACGCGTTCAGTTCAGAAGATCCGTCTCCGCACATAGCCATCACCTCTCTGCCTCCAACGAGGGTCTCATCGATAAGGAGGCCATCCGCGTTCCTCACGTCGCTCCCCGCCGCATATCTAGGACCGAACGCATCATCGCCGCCATCATGCCGGGCACCACCGCGTCGCACGGCTTCACGGGGAAGCCCCTTCTGTTCGTTCCCCCCAGTCTAGCCTTGTCATTGTCATGGCTTCCTTCCTTTGTATCTCTCTATACTGACCTGGCCTCTTCCTGGCTGCAGCTACTTCACCAGTGTTTTCGTCTCATTAGGTGTTTTCCTCTTCGGATATGACCAGGGCGTCATGTCGGGTATCATCACGTACGATCACCGCCGCCCCTTCCGCGCCGAGGCTACGTCTTGACATACTAATAGCAGATTAGGGGGCCATACTTCAGGGATTACTTCGATAATCCTTCGAAGGCCGAGGTCGGTACCATGGTTGCTATTCTCGAAATTGGTGCTTTTATCTCTTCACTAGTTGTTGGACGAGTAGGCGACATCATCGGCCGCCGGAGGACTATTCTCTACGGCTCTATGATCTTCTTTGTCGGTGGAGCTCTGCAGACCTTTGCCACTAACATGCCGATGATGATGCTGGGTAGAATTATCGCCGGTCTAGGCGTCGGCTCTCTATCTACTATTGTTCCCGTCTACCAGTCCGAGATATCTCCTCCCCATAATCGAGGGAAGCTGGCTTGTATAGAATTCTCTGGCAACATCATCGGCTACACGACCTCGGTTTGGGTCGACTACTTCTGTGGCTATATTGAGAGCAACATGTCATGGAGAATCCCGCTCCTTATGCAGTGTGTTATGGGTGCTTTGCTAGGCTTGGGTAGTCTGATTATTGTAGAGTCCCCAAGGTACTTACTATATTTCCCCCCTAACTGCGTTCTGCTGATATGCTAACTAGTTGGTAAAAGATGGCTCCTAGATAATGACCACGACGAGGAAGGTATTATCGTCATCGCGAACCTGTACGGGGGCGGCGACATTCACAACCCGAAGGCGAGGGAAGAATTCCGAGAAATTAAGATGAACGTCCTACTCCAGCGTATGGAAGGCGAGCGGACATACAGCGAAATGTTCCGACGCTACAAGACACGAGTTTTTATTGCCATGTCTGCGCAAGCTCTGGCCCAGCTCAACGGCATTAACGTCATTTCGTACTACGCTCCCTATGTCTTCGAGTCTGCTGGCTGGATTGGTCATGAAGCCGTCATGATGACTGGAATTAACGGCATAACCTACTTCCTTTCCACTATCCCGCCGTGGTATGTGGTAGACCGGTGGGGCCGTCGGATTATTCTCTTGACAGGTGCTGTTGCCATGGCCATATCCCTGTCTATGGTCTCGTACTTTATCTACCTAGATATTAAGTTGACACCAACGCTCGTCGTCATCTTCGTCATGATCTACAATGCTGCGTTCGGTTACTCATGGGGTCCTATCCCTTGGCTCTACCCTCCCGAGATCCTACCGCTCAGTATCCGATCGAAGGGTGCCAGTTTGTCTACTGCCTCCAACTGGGCTTTCAACTGGCTCGTCGGCGAGATGACTCCAATCCTACAAGAATGGATCAAGTGGAGGCTTTACCTAGTTCATGCATTCTTCTGCGTTGTCAGTTTCGTTGTTGGTCAGTAATAACTAGCTCCCCCTCTTTTTTATGTCGCTCGCTAATTGGATATAGTGTATTTCATATACCCCGAGACCTGTGGAGTACGATTAGAAGACATGGACTCGCTCTTTGGGGACGCGAGCACAGCTGTAGGAACTCCTGGAGTAAGATCAGAGACGGGCTCCCTAGTCCGAGCCGGATCCCCGGTCCCATCTCTCGATCTTCGCGGACGGGCTCTCGGCGCAGAGGCCGGCATTGCTCCGGGGGACATCGACCCACCTCATGTTAACATCGTAGATGGGAAGCCACGGATACGGTCCGAGAGTCGCAGCTCACGGGGCCGTGTAGGCGAGTGGCTTAATAGAATGGTCGGGCCAAATCGGGGGTCGAGCAGCAGCCCAGCTACGGGTGCTCGATATGCACCGCTAGACCAACGAGAAGAGTAAGCATATAATTAGGTACGCATTGAAATCTGGCGGCACAAAGAACGGAAACTAGAGTTTGCTTCATATAGAACGGGGGCTCAACTGTGATCGAATATTTTGGCGTGTAGTGACAAAGACAGTTCTTGAACTTGCGGGGCATAGCGAGAAAGAAGGGAGGGGCTTTTTTTTAACGTGTAGACACGAGAGGGGATGGTTTCATTAGCATGCTGTATCGTAATGAGCAAGCGGGTGGGTTCTTGTACACTTGAATGGATTTCATGTATAGCCTTTAATAGGGCCGGCATTTGTGTGGTTTTCCTTGTTCATTTCTATCTCTCTTTTTTTTGGAGTTTTTTTTATTCTCATGTTTTTTTGCGGAAGAAGATTATAAAGTGTGGAGGATCGTCAGAGAGAAGGTAAAATGGTGGCATTGATAGGTTTTGAGTTTTGGGGGTCCTCCCCTCAGGGTTAAGGTTCGTCATGTTTATAAGCTGCAATACAATATAGGGTTACTAATCTAGTATCAAAATAGTATTGAGTAGTATTGAGTAACATTACTCGTCGATATCAGGTATTTAATGGAGTATCAATATGTGTGCGTGCAGATTGATAGTTTCGAATATCTCAAGTAACCTACCTACATACTACTACTCTCCCTAAGAGGGGAGGGGAGATTATCAATATATCCCTATACGATTTACGTGGATACCTATGTAATTATCAGGCTAAGCTAGGCTCGCTGAGGTGCAAATGTTACCAAATACTACGCCAAGCATAGCTACCCAAAATGCCGGGATTCTAAGTGAAGACTTATTATATACGAGGTTTTCATTTTTAGAAATCTGGAACAACTTGGTCTAGGTAAGATTTGCCTGTTTTTGGTAATTTTTTTTCTTCTTTGAATTTATGTACTATGTAGTGTACTACCATCATTATTATTTTTTATTCTGCTCCCTTTTTTTTTTTGCTCATCGTACGACTTTGTTGTCCTTTAGTTGTTGTTGAGACATGTATGTAACTTATAATTACAATAGATAGGTACATACAATATGGGTTATACAGGTAGGTCTACTTAGGTAGTTAAGGTACTTAATCTACCTCTTAGAATATAGTTTAGGTTAAGACATAGATTTTGTGGCACATGTGATTTTGATTGAACAGAGTGTTCTTAACTCTGGCGTTGGCGTCGGACTTTTAGGGGACCCAGGGAGGCCCTTCCATTAGCGCGTTTATTCACTAGCGGGTGCTGTAAAGCCAAGACGCGTGGCCAATGATATTCCATTCTTCGTCGTCCACTCCCTATTCTCGCTTCGTCAGCCTCGATAGTTTGAGCTGTAAGTTCCCTTAACCTTCTTACATTTCTCAAGGGTCCCTTTTTTTTTTTTTTCTCTTACTTGCTTTTTAAGAAAAACCACCTCTCCATTCTTCTTCTTTTTTTCTTATTATAAATTCAACCGGGGGGAGATGTTCTCTGATCTTGTCGTGTTAACGATAAGCATCTAAGCTGCTTCTTTTTTTTCTTCTTCTTCTTATAAACTGTTCTATTCGAGACCCTCATTTGATCTGTTGAATATCCACCCCTCTAATCAGCTTCTTTGTGTGTGTGAAGCTGCGATATACTCTCTCGCTATAAACCCTCTTCGTCTCTCTTCCCCTTGACATTGAGCCGGGAGGCCATCTCCCTCGAGCATGGCCGACAATCAGGCCGCTCTGGCCTCGGGTGTCGACCCTGCCGGCGATGCTGCTCGTCGGCGTAATGTACCCGCACCTCCCGCTCAGGCGCAAAGGCCCGAGCCTGACGAGAAGAAGATCCACGGAAAGAAGGTACATGCCACGTTACGGAGCTTCTACCGAGCTTGGGACTAATAAGGATTATGTGTAGGAGGCTTCTTTCCTCGATGTTCTCGACCAATGGGAGTTTATCATTGCTCCCATTATCTTCACTGCCTTCGCCGTCTTCACACGGCTGTGGAAGATTGGCCTCAGTCCAATTGTGACCTGGGATGTACGTATACGTTGCCACCTCTGCCCCTCCAACCCCCCTTGCCTCGCAATGCATTTGCTAACGATCAATTGTACAGGAAGCTCAGTTCGTCCAACCCCCTATGTCGTCCCCGTTCGTACAGCGCTAACATGATCGTCGTTTTCTTCCAGCTTTGGCAAATTCGGATCACACTACATCAAACGTGAACTGTTCTTCGATGTGTTAGTCCCCATACTCCTGCCCTAGTGCAATTGGAATTGTATCGCTGATTTAGGAGTTAGACACCCGCCGCTCGGCAAGATTCTCGTTGGATTTTCGGGAGTGCTGGCAGGATACAATGGATCGTTCGAATTCAAGTCTGGCGAGACCTACCCCGAGGAGCTGAACTACACCTTTATGCGAGCCTTCAACGCTTTCTGGGGAATACTATGTGTGCCATTGGCCTACTTCACGGCCAGGGAATTGAACCTCAAGCGCCCTGCTGTATGGCTGGTCACCCTCATGGTGCTGTGCGAGAATTCGTACACCACCATTAGCCGATTCATCCTTCTCGACTCTATGCTGCTTTTCGGCACCGTTGCCACCGTCTTCTGCTGGTCCAAGTTCCACCGCCAGCAAAAGGAGAGCTTCGAGCCCCTGTGGTTCTTTTGGCTGTTCATGACTGGTCTGAGTTTGGGTTTTGTCTGCAGTATCAAGCTTGTTGGTCTTTTCGTCACAGCACTCGTCGGTCTCTACACGATCGAGGACCTTTGGAACAAGTTCGGTGACACGAAGATGCCTGTTGCGGAACTTGCGAGCCATGTCGCTGCTCGGGTTGTTGGTCTCATTATCGTTCCGTTTTTAGTCTACCTGTTGGCTTTCGCACTTCATTTTGCCATCCTGACTAGGAGTGGTCCCGGTGATGCCCAGATGAGCTCTCTGTTCCAAGCAAACCTAGAAGGAAGTGAGATTGGCCGCAACTCTCCCCTTGAGGTTGCTATAGGCTCAAAGGTTACTTTGAAGAATATGGGATACGGTGGTGGTCTTCTTCACAGCCACGTCCAAAGTGCGTTCCGTCTTTAGCGATACGAGAAGAATTTATCTAACCTGCTTATAGCTTACCCGGAGGGCTCCACCCAGCAACAGGTTACCTGTTACCATCACAAGGATGCCAACAATGAGTGGTTCTTCTACCCTAACCGGAGAGAACCCGATTACGACCCCGAAGCCGAGCCCCGAATGATTGGCAACGGCGATACTGTCCGCTTGATCCACGCTATGACCGGCCGAAACCTCCACACCCACGACATCTCCGCTCCCGTTACCAAGAGTCAGAAGGAAGTTTCTTGCTACGGAAATCTTACCATTGGCGATGACAAAGACCACTGGGAAATTGACATTGTGAGGGACGTTTCTTCCCGTGACAAGAGCAAGCTCCGAACCCTGACTACCGCTTTCCGCTTGAGAAACCCAGTTATGGGATGTTATCTACGGGCAGCCAACGTCAATCTACCGCAGTGGGGTTTCAAACAGATTGAAGTGACGTGTGACAAGAACAATAACCCTCGGGATACTTTCACCCACTGGAACATTGAGGCGCACACCAATGAGAAGCGTAAGTGGCCAAAGGGGAGAGATAGCCTTGCAAAGTTACTGACAGAATCATAGTTCCTCCTGGAGACCCGGGCAAGTACAAGTCGCCATTCTTCCACGACTTCATTCATCTGAATGTTGCGATGATGACGTCCAACAATGCCCTTGTCCCAGACCCAGACAAGCAGGATGACCTTGCCTCTCAGTGGTGGCAGTGGCCTATCCTCAACGTCGGTCTACGCATGTGTGGCTGGGACGACAAGATCGTAAAATACTTCCTACTAGGCAACCCATTTGTGTACTGGGTTTCGACAGCCTCGCTCGGAGTGGTTGGTTTATTGACCGCTTGGTACATTCTCCGATGGCGGCGCGGATTCAAAGATCTGACGACCGACGACATCGATCAAATCCACTACTCTGGACTTTACCCAGCTCTAGGATGGTTCCTCCACTATCTCCCATTCGTCGTCATGGCTCGTGTCACTTACGTACATCACTATTACCCTGCTTTGTACTTTGCCATCCTAACCTTGGGTTTCCTTGTCGACTGGACTTTGAGGAACCAGAAGAAACTGGTGTCGTATAGTATCTACGCTGTGCTTTACACCGTCATCATTGGCCTGTACATCTACTTTATACCGATCTGCTGGGGCATGACGGGAAGCAACCAGCAGTACAAGTACATGAAGTGGTTTGACACATGGCGCATATCCGACTGAATGTATTCGAAGAGACGAGTATAGAGTATACGTCTGTGGGCACGATAATAACAACAATAAAAAGGGAAGAAGGGACAGGGCTGCTGCGAGGCTGAAATAAGGAAAATGGATTTCTTTTACTTTTTCATCTTCAGCTAACGAAGAAATGTCTTCTTTTCAAAAAACCCTTTTATTTTGGATTTTTTTGAAATTGTGCTTTGCGTATACGGTAGAATTAAAGAGACGGTTGGTAATGGCTTTTTCTCTTTTTTCTCTTACTCGCTCAAAGTCTCAAATGCAGTGTCTTTTTACAGAAAAAGGACCAAAAAATACCACAGGAAAAGAAAAGAAAACTCTCCACCAAGTCCAAAAACTAATTTCCTCTTTCCCTAAAAACTTAGAATCGTGGTGTTGATTTGTTTTCCTGGGTTTTTTTTTTTCCCCTTCCCTACTCTCCTATCCTCTCTACGGAAAACTTGGGGTCCGGTGTAACGATATAAAAGGTGTTGCTTTTACGCTTATTACTACTATAAAAGAAACTAGTTATAAACTATTGTTATGGTTATTGTTTACGGTTAGTATAATTGTGTGTGTGTGTGTGTGTGAAAGTGGGAAGGGGGTAAACTCTCCTGACTTGGAGCTATGTTAGGGTTTGATTTATTGATAGTAAAGGGAGAAGGGAGAAGGGCGGAGGGAGTTTGAGGTGTTTTTGAGAGGGGTTGGGAAAAGGGAGAAGGGGAGAGATAGGAAGTAGGTAACAGGAAAGGGGAATAGAGGGAAGTAAAATTGGATTGAGGGTTTTCTTCTGAGGTGTGTAGAGTGTATTGGAAAGTTTGCAATGAAAGGATATATTACACGTATAAGACATATTGGAAGATTTAAGATATGGGCTGGGTGAGATAGATGGATGGGATGGGATGGGACGGGAGTGATACTTAGTATAGGTAGTTTTTCGAAGACTTCCAATGATTTCTGAAAACTACCTACCTATGTATTTCCCCTATCCTTATTGTGTATTCATTGTATCTAGGTAAGCTATGTAATATAATTATACAGCAGTGTAACGCACGACGATAAAGTAAAATATATTGATCTACATCAAGTCAGTATATAAGTATGTATGTATCACCAGGAGCCTAACGGTTTTTTGTCGATTGCTTCTGCCGTGATAAGCTCTCCCTCCCGGTGGGCATCGGTGTTCCCTCCTCCACGAGGAGAGCTCTTAGGTAGAGAGGCTATAGCATTTATTCTATATGCTATTTATAAGTCACGTTGGTAGTTGCACTGTATCATGCGTATGCGTCATCCTATAACCCGGGGGCTACCAAAGCTTGCGAATCTCCCCCTTTCCCCGTCTAAAGAAAAAAATTCATGTGAAAGCAACAATATAGATGGCACAGTAAAATGTATTGATTTTATATAGCTCTTACTAGGAATGATCTTAGCATACTACCACTACTCGTTGCCTTCCTCTGTCGTTCTCTCGTTCACTGTCTATACCTCTTCTTCCCTCCTTATATGATCATCTCGTCTCCACATTGATAGTAGACCATGAAAAGAAGGAGGTAAAGCAACTTTCTTCAAAGACTAGACATTATCTAGGGTATCAATAAATTATTCAGGATGTTTTGCAATGACGTCTCTCTTCTTTATTCCCTGATGCCCCCCCCTTCCAAAGCCCCATTTCTGTCATGTTACGTAGATGCGTTTGTAGCAATAGTAAAGGTGTGTGCGTGTGCTTTATGCATGCGTGCTTGGGATATGTACAGTAAGTGTTACTCCGTTATACGAAAAGCCCCCAAAAGAACTTAAAAAAAAGGAGGGGAGAGGACGAGAAGAAACCAAGTAGAACTCCTCCCCCTTCCAAAAATGCCAGCCAATTCCTCCCCGGGTTATAATTTGATTTAATACCTTGTTCCCCCCCTTTCCCTTTGCCACCCCCATTTGTTTGGTTATTCGTTCATTGATCCCATTTCTCTACATCGAGGTCCAGTTTATCCCCTCTTATTTCTGTCTTGTTGTGTTTGTTGTAGCTGATTTCGTTATAGTAACAAAAACAGGAGAAGATAAAATACTCGTTTATCCTTTGGATAATTAGTTTTATTTTGAATTTTTTATTTATGTTTTTGGATTTCTTCAGCAGCAACCTGCCGCAGCCCCTTTACCTGCGTCAGTTGACAGCCTGACGTTCCTGCCGGCGCCGGCGCCGCCCGGACCGGGGCCCTTGACACCGGAGCGGCGGTCGTTCAGGTCGTACTTGCCGGCGTTGATGTTCTCGAAGATGCGCTCGGCTACGCGCATGAAGGCAGCTTCAACATTCTCGCCGCTCTTGGCGCTAGTCTCGACGTACTGGAGTACGCCGTTGCGGCGAGCCCATTCCTCGGCCTCGGCAGCCGTCACCTCCCGCCGCTTCTCGTTCTCATTATTGCCCGAGTCGTCGTTCGGGTCGTCCGGCTGCGTGCGGTCTAGTTTATTACCCACCAGTATAACAACAATATCAGGTTCAGCGATGGCGCGCAGGTCGTTCAACCAGTCTGTCACATGTGTAAAGGTCGAGCGCCGCGTTATGTCAAAGACGAGCAGCGCCCCGGAAGCGCCCCGGAAATATGACCGCGTCACTGACTTGTAGGTTTCCTGCCCAGCCGTGTCCCATAGAGATAACTTCATGTGTTTCTGTTGTTGTTGGGCGGCGGCGGCGGCGCTGTTATTTGAGGCTGCGGTAGAGGTCGGGGATGAGATGGCATTTGAAGACTGTTTCGAATGCGGCGGTCCGACAGGTACTATGCGCGAGCCAAACTCAACGCCAATCGTGACATCGTGCTGGGGGCTGAAGCGCCCCTCGCAGAGGCGGATCGTGAGTGAGGATTTCCCGCATCCCGAATCCCCGATACACACAAGCTTGGCGATGTAATCCCAAGGTGGAGAGGACATTGGGACGAATAGAGAGGAAGCGAGATGGAGAGAGAGGGACAAAGAGGGGGGAGGGGAAAGAAGGAGGCGAAGATGGAGGCGGCGGAGGGGAACGCGAGAGACAGAGAGGCGGGTAAGGCAGATTGATCAGTGGAGGGCCTCTGCGTTCCGTGGTTCTCTCTCTTGCCTAGCTGAAAAGAGAAAGTCGGTCTCGTGGGGAAGAGGTTTAAAGTCGTATTCCGTATGTAGGTAATAATAGCTAGTTGGGTGGTAGAGTGGTAGAGAGAAAAGGCTTCGGGTTGTGTCTTCGATTATATCCACGTGTGATAATAGGTGGATAAGTAGGTATGTAATGTGATTCGTATAGCCAGGTAAAGGGAGAGGTCAATATATCTATAGCTAGTTATGGATTGTACCCTATTGTAGAACAGTAGTGATGATGCCTCGATGGTGGTCTGCGTATGATGTTCGTACAAGTTCCAATGCTGCGCTGAGTTGCGTTGCGTTATGTTTTGTGCAGGACTCCAGGGGGGGAAGACGGAGGGATCAGAGGAGGGACCAAGAGGGTGGTGTCATGAGCCAAGGAGAAGCTAAGGAAAGAGTCCATATACCCACTTAATTATGGAGAAAGCTATAAGACTGGCAGGGGAGTAGCTGGGAGATAAGGGCCTGATTAGGGATTGGGAGGGTGGATGACCTCACTTTATGTCTGCATCAACTGCCAGAAAAGCTAACTCGTGACTTACCTTTATGTATAGTACCCGTAACTTTTGATATGTAATCTGTATTCTTCTTTTAAGACATGAAATCATCTGTTTTATGTTATTGATGTTTTTGTTTCTCTCTATCCTTGAAAGAAAACTAGATAGCTACTTATGCATCTATGTATATAATTTAGCTTGCATATGTACAGCAGCCAATTTAGTATCAATAATATATTTTCTTTGATGGCTGGTAAATCAGCTGTGGACTGGCAGACTATAATACTAGACCTGCAGACCAGGTCTTGGATCTGGGGGATTGTACTTGCCGTCACCAGGATCACGGAATTTACAAGGGGTCTGTTAGGTAAGTCCGTAGTGCAGGCAGTGTGTTAGCATCAGGTAGTGTATCCATGTAGGCTGCAGTGGTCCACCGCCTATTTCGATGCTTTCCTTTCTGCCGCTTCCGTAACGGCAAACCTTAACCACTGACCTAGCATGTACATTAACTACCTACATTACAGTACACTAAAGGTAAGTACACTGATGATAAGTGCGCGTGCTTGCATGTGAGCAACCCAACCCAAAGTACCTAATCTGCAGGCATCTTTTTTTTTTTTTTTAATCGCCAACTGCCTTTCCGTAGCTCTGACAGCGGACTTTACTAGCCAAACCTACTACCTACTACTATTACTACTACTACCTATTCTTCAACCTACTCATCGTCTCTCTCCCATAATACCTAATAATATTTTCAACTTTCTTACTTTTCTTCCACTCTCCTCCCTTTCCCTCCCCCATTCTTAACCCCCTCCTCCTTTTGAACCTTTTATTACATAGACTGGTATCCAACTGGATTATTCTTGCAAATAATAATTTGTTCTTTGTTTGTTTGCAGCATACAAGCTTCCCCTGTTGTAGTTGCATCACTCCCACAATCAACATACGCACACTCATAAATCATCACCACTAACCCGGACTGATTGCAACATTCTTTCGGCTCTAACGCCGACCCTGACTCTTTCCCACTCACCCCCCCTTCTTCTTTCCTGCCGGAGTCTACCTCCTCCAGCAAACATTAAATCATGTTTTCCGAATGTATGTTGACCCTGTCCCTTCTTGTCTGAATGTTCTCTTTATTCAGCCCGAGTACTTGTCTGACTTCCGATTCCAAGATGCCTCCCGATTTCTTGCCCAATCCCAGTCTCGGCTCTCCAACTTCGGCCAACCCGATAGCAACGATCCCTCGAACCGACAACCTCCTGATGGCCCTTCAAGGTACTCGAGGCATCCCGTCCGATCATCCTACCAAGGACGCCTAGGAAATCCTTATCAGCCCTCCCAGTCTCGCTTTGGAGGCTTCGCCTCACGATACAACACCGCTCCGGAAGCCCCGCTATTCCACAGTGCCCTCAACGAATACCGAGAGGATGACGATGAGGATGTGGCCAGGGATGCTGCCGATTTTCGGGCTCTGCAACGATCGCGCCGGATATTTGTCCCGAGTCATCTAGACGATAGTTCGGCTTCAGAAAATGATGCAAGCCGAACCTCACTTGACCAGAGTGGAGAACGCGATAGTGGACTGTTCGAGGATAGTGTTCGTCCCATGGGTATCAAGAGTAGTTGGAATGGAGAGTCGAGTTTCAAGGATAGGCATACCAAGCGCAAAGGGAAAGAGGAGCCCACAATGCCAGGCGATCAGACGAACAGGCGTCAAAACTCGGATAGCGACGAGAGTGGTAAGATGGTCGATATCGGTCTAGAATCCACTGTTCTAGACAACCAGGTTCCCGAGGATCTGCTGCAAGAAACACCGGCCGACTCTGCACCTCCTGCATTCCAGCAATTCAAGTCCACCAATAGCCGCCCAAAGAGTGTGGCCGGTCGTCGGGAGTCAAAGCTGGAGCGCGATCGGCGCCTTATGCGTCAGGCTATCGCCGAAGAAGATGAGGAAGACGAGGCAGAGGAGGAGGGCCAACAGAGTAGTGAGATTCCCGCGCCGCCGCCTCCCCGAATGTACGGCGAGATATTCGTACATGATCAGTTCTTCGCATGGATCTACCTCATAGCCTTCGCTTCTCTCCTTGCCACTTTCGTGCTCGTCTGGCTGCACACCTCCGTACCGCACAGAAAGATCGGCGACACTATCTATACCACACTACATTCGTCTTTCTTCCTTCTCGCCGTTGATACGCTAGTATCCATCATCGTTGCGCTAGTTTGGATGGCAGCCCTGAGATCCTTTGTTCGGCCACTAGTGATATTCATCCTACTCGGCGTTCCGGTCGTCCTCTTCTCCTTCTCACTATATCCTATGATATCTAGTTTCCAGGGCCCCGACCATGGATCACGTGTGCAGGATGTGGTCATGCGATATGCAGCTATTATACCAGGAGTTTGTTCTATCATCTGGACATGGTTGCTCTACAAGGGACGTCATGAGATACACCGAGCAATCGATATCCTGGATTTCTCTAGTCGCATTCTTGCCGCCAACCCGGCACTCGTCCTCCTCGGCTTTAGTTCTTTAGCTTTCGTCGTTGGATGGACTTGGATATGGCTTTGGATGTTTACCAGAATTTTCCTTGGCGGCTACTTCTCCAAGTCACTTTCCGCCTTCGTCATCGGTACGGCGACCTGGTGGTTAGCTGTATTTTTCTTCCTCATGTATGTCTGGACTCTCTCTGTTCTAAGCGGAGTTGTCCGAGCCACTACTGGAGGCACCGTCTCGAACTGGTACTTCCACCGCAATACTTATCCTCCTGCATCATCGAATGCGATCGTAAAAGGCGCGCTAGGACATTCGACATCGACGGTGTTTGGTACTATTTGTGCATCCACACTGCTTTCGTTGGCGATCCGGGTGCCCATACTAGTCCTTCCCCGGCGTATCTCGAGCATATTTGAGTTCATAGGATGGCGCCTAGCACCAAGACCAGTGTCTATCCTGACAAACCCTCTAGCTTTGACGTACGCCGCCATTCATTCTGTACCTTTAATGGAGTCTGCGTCACAGTTGAGTAGAATACAGTTCCTAGCTACTGGGCCTACCACAACTCTCACACCGAGCGCATTCTCTCAGCGGAACCAAACCGCCTCCTTGATGTCCTACAGGATGGCCAAGATGCTGCTACACGCGGCGCGATTTGTAATGTCCACGGCGCTAGGTTTTGCGGCCTGGGTCATGACAGCACGTCAGCTACAGGTCCAACTTCCAGATGGAATCGGCCTCAGGGGAAGTGCCTATGCGTACGTGGTAGGTATGGTAGCTAGTATGATCGGTTGGGGAGTTTTGGGGGCTATGGAGGGGGTTCTCTCGGGCATTCTAGACGGTGTGCTGGTCTGCTATGCGAGCGAGCGCAGGCTGGGCAGTGAACGTGCGACGTACTGCATGGAAGCAGCAAGATTATTTGAGGACCGGAGATTTCAGAGGGATATGGTTTGAGAGCATTAAAGCAAGTTCGCATTCGGAATTCAAGGATCTTAACGTTTGGAGTTCGGATCATAACAACAAGTCCCCCACCCCCCTACCTTTTTATTCCCCTCTTCTCCAAGGGGGAGGAGGGTGCGGCTGGAAACTGGAGTCTCGAGATTGGACATGATGCATTAGAATCGTTACAACTACGTGGTAGTTCTCGTTGTTCAGGGCCTGCAACTTTTACACAGGTCCTGTTGTCTGCTTCTTCATTTTTCTTTTTCTACTGTTTACGACCAAAGGTACCTTACAAATAAGATTTGACCGTACTACATACACTTTATATCTATGCCTATATCTCTTCTTTTTTGGTGACAATTATTCTTGTTACATGCGCATCCTAGGGGAGAGTAGCGTGAGCAGTTGAAGCACATCTCTCTACAAAATATCTTTAGAGTTTGTATACCGTGCGGTATATAACGACCTTCAAAGCTAGTGGCTTGATGGGAACGAGAGCGTATACTTCAGCTAGAGCAGATATCTCAGACACGGACAGACTGATGGATGACATTAAGCTCTGGTTCTTTCTCCAGAGCAGGCTCTTATATATTTCGCTTACTCTCCCATTCGCATTGTTTTCTGTCTCTGCAATTCTTCGCTTCCGTATTCCTTGATGGCATAGGTAATTACTTAGTCTTGAGCTACGCAGTGATGCCGCGCGAAGACAGCTACCACCGGCCTCCCGGCCTTAATACCTCCTCGTCCTCGAAGAGCGATCAGGAGATAGGCTCTGATCAGCTGCCGCCGACGCCAACAACAATGTGTGATGATGAGTGGTATCTTGTTCAGAAACGCAGAGGTAGGTTCATGGAAATCGCATGTGAGGTGGGAATAGTAGAATATAGGAGGAAAAGCGAGGAACTTACAGTTGCTGCAGGGAAATGGAAGAAAGGGGAGTTGGGTATAGCTTTCAAATAGTGATGTATATGCTATTTGTATAGGAGAAGGACTTGGCTAACACGGCGGTGAAGTACAAGAGGCAGACGAGTGGGATTATCTCCCTGAATCTTCCCTAGCTCACCTTAACGGTAACGACCCCTCCCTCATCTTCTCTTCCCCTTTCTCTTTCTTACCTACTGTCCAATAACAAACCCAAAAACTAACCACCAAACCTCTCTCTCTCTTGTCGCTACGGAATAGCGCCCCTGGACTACTACGACAGCATCGTGAACCATGGGCCGGTCGAGGAGGGAGGCTGGCTACACGTCAGCCACATACCAGCTATCTGGCGCCGGCTAATGGACAAGAAGAAGAAGAAACAGACTCGCGAGCGCGAAGACGAGGGAGAGGGGAGGCAGGATGACGATGGCCCCGAGATCATGACGATAACTGTGGTTATGAATCCCCCGCCGACGGGCGGGGCTACGAGTCAAGAAACGGCCAAAGGGAAAGGAAAGGGGAAGGAGAGCGCAGCGCCGGGTACGGGTACTCCGAATACCACCGCTGCCGCGAACCACGGTTCTCCGAAGCGGCCGTCGATACCGCGCCCCAGGATATTCCGGATGCCGCCGGTTCACCTGCTGAGACAGGGCCGCCGCCCGGAGACGGCGGAGACGGAGACGGAGGCTCGGGATAAGGGAGAAGTTAGGCCCGAGAAGTCGGGTACCGAGACGGTGGTGAAGGAGGAAGGGAGTGGGGAGGAGACGGAGCCTCCGTCGAAAATAAAGACGACAGAGGGGGAGTGGAGGGAGTGGTGGAAAGGTTTTTAATAGGGAACTCGGTTGGGAAAGCATGGGATTATGCAAATTAGTAAACCCAATATAGTAGATCTCACCTCCTTAAATCCCTAGGTTAGCCTTGTCTTCCCACATGCCTAGGTAGATTAGACAAATACACTCGACAAAGGTGAAAAAAAAGAATTGCAGTTTGTATGAGGGAGATTGTGTTGCGTATATTAATTGCATACGTGACAATATATGATATATTGAGCATGGTCATGTAGGGTGGTAGTTGTACTACAGGTTTACCTCATATACCAATAGTATATATGCATACATCAGATGGCAGACACGACAGGAATAGTAACGACAATAATAATACATCCATTAGGAATATTTTCCCACGTTTTTGCATCTATACTACTGTAGCAACACATGAACACTACATACCACCCTAGACATACATGGTTACTACATATTAGTATATATGCCAGGTGGTTTATTAATAGAAGGGGCTGAAGGGGGTTGTGAGTACAATGAACCAGCTGGAAAACGCGTAACCTATTTTGCTTGTTCGTTGATATGTTGGTGAGTTCAAGGTCATGCTGATGTTGAGGTACGGAGGTAACCTGCGGATACTATTTACTATGTAGGTTAGTAAGGTGAGGTAGTTGTAAGAACTTGAAGTATACAAGTACAAGCAGGCAGGGCAAGGCGGGTAGGCACGGGGTTTGCGCGGAACTTGTGGCGGAGACTTTTAAAAAGTTTAGGTGGTGAGTACCTAGCACTAGGTACCTATTTGACTTTCACTTATTCCCCCGCCATTTGCCATTTGCCTGCCTGGGAGAGATTGTGGCTCAGAAGTTGGGGATTCGTAAGCCAACCTTACTTACTTCCAAGAAGTACATGTCCACTACCTCGGTATGATATTCCAAATGGGCTTGTGCATACATTAGGTTTGTTGAGATCAAGCCCAGTTTAAGTTGTTACTAAGGTCATTCAGACTCGGGACCTGTGGAAAAGCAAAGAAACAATCTTGGTTAAAGTGGGAAGCTCAGCCACATCTTCGTGTACATTTACTAACCTAGTACCTTTAAGATATACTCAAGGTTATGTATGTGATTGGGGGCTTGCAGGTGTAGAAGTCAGATACCTACATATAAGTGCTAGGTAGGCTAACTGTGATACATGTCGCCTCGCACCTGACGCTGATTTGGCAGTGGCGTGGTGGTGAAACCTAGACAAGTGACACCTGAAATGCTTTGAGTTTGGATGGAGGGGCATCACCAAGGGGGGTTAAAAGGGAAGGAGTGAGCAAGAGGAGGATAAGAAAAGTAAAAAAAGGCCGCACTAGATGGCAAAATGAGGCAGTGCTTGCTAATTTCTTATAGTTTAAGCTTAGTTGAATACAATTCCGTATCATACCGCTCTCTTCTACCTTTTTTAAACTATTTCTAGAGTACTTTCTTCCCTTCTTTGCATCTGAAACTTAATTACACCCACCACCCACCACTCACCACCCACTCTCACCTACGTTCCGAGGACAAGTCACTTAAAGCATTACATACACACATTACTAAAGTTACATCTTTAACTAAGCTGTACTCGGCCTCCAACCTAGAATTTACCCTACAGACTAACTAGTACTATACAACACTACCACTACCACCATCACCACTACTACCACCATCATCACCACTCTCAACCCCATTCCCAACACCAACACTACTAGCGCATCGCGCATCGTCAATTCATCAACTGCGCATGGCAGACTTCATTGCACCTCCCGGCCCTCCGCCGCCCAAGGTCCCAGAGGGCTGGGTTGCCCGCTGGAACGATCAGTACTCTGAATGGTAAGTTCATTTGATATATCACTCTTCCCGCAATGACATGACATCTCCAAATACTGACCCGAACCCCCTCCCATCTACCCAGGTTCTACGTCAACGTATACACGAAAAAGTCGCAATGGGAGAAGCCCACCGAGCCCGCCGTCGATCCCAATCGCTTCGACAACGGCGGCGCCCCCGCGGGTCCCCCTCCCGGTTACATCCCCGGCTCGAGCCCCGCCCCCTCCGACGCCAAGACGAACCCCTTCTACAACAACAACGACGCCTCGCGGTCGAGCTTCAATAACAGCGGCCCTGGCGGCAGCAGTTCGCAGCACCATGTCGATGAGGACGCCGATGCCCGCCTAGCCAGGCAGCTGCAGGACGAGGAGAACGCGCGAGCCGCCTTCGGTGGCGGTGGCGGCGCAGCGCAGTCGTACATGAGTAACAACGCACCCGTACCCCCTCAGAGCCAATCCCCCTTCCCCGACCAGCTGCCCCCGCGCGCCGGCGGCGGCAGCGGCAGCGGCAGCGGCTCCGCGGACAAAGCCAAGGGCCTGCTGGGCAAGTTCTTCGGCAACAAGAACAAGCACTCGGGTAGCGGCGGCGGCTTCGGCGGCTTCGGCAGCGGGGGACACCAGCAGCAGCAGTACGGAGGCTACGGCGGCGGTGGCGGTTACGGTGGCGGCGGCTACCCCCCTCAGCAGGGATACTATGGCGGCAACGCGCCGCCGCCGCAGCAGGGGTACTACGGTGGTGGTGGCGGCGGGTACGGACAGTACGGCGGGGGCGGCTACGGCGGATACCCGCAGCAGGGCGGGTACGGGGGATACGGCAACAACAACAACGGGCCCAAGAAGTCGGGTGGCATGGGCGCTGCCGGTGGTGCGGCGCTGGGTCTCGGCGCGGGTCTGATAGGTGGTGCACTGATCGCGGATGCGATTGACGACAATCAGCAGGAGGCGTACGCTGAGGGCTACAATGACGGGGCCGACGGTGATGATTTCGGGGGTGATTTTTAAAGGGAAACTGCTTACGACCTACCTAGTCTATTAGGCTGGGAGGGGGTTTAGTTTTTTTCTTTCTTAATGACTTTTGGTTTTCCTAATGTTTCTTCTTTTAAGTTGATTACCATCTCTCTGGTCTTACACGTATATGCCATGACTCTGCTTTTTTCTTCAAACGCATGCCACGCGCACACACACACACACACACATCATGACGAAAGCCAAGAAAAGAGAAGGATTAGGGGAGGTTTTTTTAATTTTTTTTAAAGAAGTTTAGGGGAGAAAGTAAAGAAAGGAAAAGAAAGCTTCTTCTAGATTGCGAAATGTTTTTTTCTCTCGTGAAGGTTGGGGGGACAAGGGAGCATTCAAGGAAGGGAAGGGATGAAATGGCGTTTAGCGGGGAGGGAGGGAAAGAAAACGAAAGAGCCATGTGATAGATAAGAAAAATATTCAATGAAACGAGTCGTTGGTCTGAAATTAAATATTATCTTCCCTTCGCTTCTTCGTTCTGCCCTTAGAGAATGCGGGAGCGACTACGTTGCTTTTGTATATTCCGAATGTGGTGTGTAAGTGTGATATCGTGACGAACTAAGTCGAGCTCATCATATAAGATATAGGGAGAGGCCAAGTATAACTAGTTGATGGTTATTCGCATATATACAACCTCGAATTATTTTTTTCCTCCCTATGTCGTAATATTTTAGCTTATAAATACTAGATTACCTAGATTACCTATGGGAATTTTTAACCTAACTAGACACTTCATACATACCTGACCATTTACCTATCCAAGATCCAATCCTCTCGGTTGTGGTAGTAAATAAGAGCCTACATAGTACGATCAAGTCCTACAATAGGTTTCTAAAGTTGATATATACGAAAGAAGAAACCCAATCCACTAGGTTATATATGAAATCCAGACACCGCTCTCATATATACGCACCCACGAACCCCCTACGTAGGGAGATACGCACATATTATATAGTTGCGCGTGTGCGGCTTTCAGCTTACTTTACTCACTTATATCGACTTGCCACTTCCTACCAACAAAAACTTATCAAGATTGACAACAGCTCCCCCTTTCTTCGGTTTCTCTCTTCTGAATAACTAGGAGCATACAGGAGAACCATTAGACCATGATAGTACCAGTGGTGGCAGTAGTAGTAATAGGCTATTCTTTCTATAAGGGGTACACTAGACGAAAAGAGCAAAACAGGGGAAAACAAAAAAGAAACGACACCCTCTATTGGAATTTACTAGACAAACTGGCCATCGGGTTCTTCTTCTGCTGCTCCTCCCACTCGGCGCGCATCTCGGGGTCCACTATAGTACGCGGTGTCAGCGTAGTTCAAGGTGATGGATAGGATTCCTGATAGGGGTAGTTCCCTTTCTTCCTTTTTTTTCTCTCTCCTTTTGAGGGGGAAATTGGGAAATAGTAGGAAAAGGGGGGGAAAGTAAGTTGACACGTACTGTTCTCGACGAGCTTAGGTAGGCCGATGAAGAGACCCATGCTCACGAGGCCCATGAGAATCATGGGGTTCTTGAGGATGCCGAAGACGGAGACTATGCGTTGCTGTTAGCGAACTACTATTCCTTTCCTCCCCCAGTTTATAACAACCCCTCTATTCACTATGGAAGAAGAGAGATAGGGAAAGAAAAAAAAAAGAAAGAAAAAGAAAAAGAGAACTCACAACTTCCGCGCTCCACGTAATACACCTTCGGGCCCAGCACCTTCACGGGGAACCCCGGCGCCGCACCCCCCACCGCGCGCACCTCCTCGCCCTTGTTCTCCCAGTCGTTGCCGCGGAACGTCTCCCACACCCGCACTCCTCCCCCCACATCCGGCACGTCGACGCGCAAGGGCGCGAACCCGTACACCCCGCAGTGCACGTCCGCGAGGTAGCTGCCGGGCGTCACGTTGCGGAAGACAAAAGCGTTGGACGCGTCGAGCGGCGCGCGCAGCAGGGCCCCGGGCGCGGAGAGCGTGGCGTGCGTGCTGGGCGGCAGGGCGGCGGGGTGCGGGAGCTGCGGCGAGGCGGGCAGCGTGAGGGTTAGGGTTGTGGCGAGGGCGGCGCTGGGGAGGAGGAGGAGGAGGAGGAGGAGGAAGGGGGTTATTATGGAGGAGGGTGAGGCGCGCATGCTGGTGGTGCGGTGAGAAAGAGAGGAGGGAGGGTTGGGTGATGCTGGGTTTATGGAGGAGGGGGGATGGTTGAGTGTTGGCGCATTTATGGGGGAGATGAGGGTGAGAAGCTGGTTATGAAGATAGGTCTGAATTGTGGTTTGTATATGGGCGTACCTAACATATAATACGTATAGGTAGGTAAGCAGGAAGGTATCGTCGTCGGTGATGGATAAGAGGGTAAGAGAGTAAGATGGATGGGACAAGTGGTGTAATAGCTGCCAGCGAGATAAGCAGTTAATTGGCTTGGCGCAAACGCAATACTGGAGCTTATCGGCTTATCGACTTATCTAACCTCTCTAACTAGGTAACCTTCCTCTTGCCATAGTCTACACTAATAACTAGGCAGGTAGGTTAATTATCAGGTTGAAGGTGCCTTCTATGACGGATCTTAGCATCATAAAGAAAATGGAAGGACAACAGGCATGGAAGCTACCTAGGTAGATGAAAATAGATTGCTTATGTACGTAGCATGTGCCTTCCCTGCCTAATGTTACCCACTGGCTGGTATATAACCGTCCACCTTACCTGAATAGTAGTACTATTTTCCCCAGATTGTTCTTGTTCACTACAACATCCATGATAAAATCTACTTAACACACATAGGTATAGGCTATAATCTTATCCTAAGAGCAATAATTTTGATTTCATTGTTGGTAACTAAATTGTTCTTTATATTTATTTTTTTTTTGGTTTTTTTTCCTTATAAAACGAGAACAAGGGTATAAAATATACAGGTAGGTATAACTTCATAATGATAAAAAAGGGGGTGGTGCGAAGGAGATAGTCATCTATCTACCTTAAATAACGGTAGGCGCCTCATCCTTCTTCGCCCCCTTCCCGGCAGCATCCTCGCCCTCTCCCCCCTTAGTCGCCGCCGAGGCCTTCTTAAAAGACTGCTCAAAGTCGGCGATGATGTCGTCGATGTGCTCCGTGCCGACGGAGATGCGGATGAGGTCCTCGGTGGTGCCCGAGCTGATCTTCTCCTCGTCGGACAGCTGCTCGTGCGTCGTGGTCCAGGGGTGGATGGCGAGCGTCTTGGAGTCGCCGACGTTGGCCAGGTTGGAGATGAACCGGAACCCGTCGACGATCTGGCTGCCCGCCGCGCCGCCCCCCTTGACCCCGAAGCTCAGCACCCCGCCGAACCCGCGGCGCAGGTACTTCTGCGCCAGCGCGTGGCTCGGGTGGCTCGCGAGCCCCGGGTACGACACCCAGCTCACGTACGGGCTGGCCTCGAGGTACTTGGCCAGCGCCAGCGCGTTCTGCGCGTGCCGCTCCGCCCGCAGGCTCAGCGTCTCCACGCCCAGCAGCAGCTGCTGCGCCGCGAACGGGTTGAGGCACGCCCCGAGATCGCGCAGGATCTCCACTCGCACCCGGATCGCGAACGTCGCCGGCCCGAACGTCTCCCAGAACCGCAGTCCGTGGTACCCGTCGCTCGGCTCCACCATCTGCGGGAACCGCGCCGCGTGGTCCCCCCAGTTGAACCGTCCGCTATCGACGATAACGCCGGCGATGGTCGTCCCGTGCCCGCCGATCCACTTGGTCGCCGAGTGCACTACGATGTCCGCCCCGTGGGAGATGGGCTGCACGAAGAACCCGCCCGCACCGAATGTGTTGTCCACCTTAAGTTTTTAGGTTAGTGGACGTGCAGAAAAGGGGGAGGGGGCAAGATCTGAGGGAGAGGATTCGACTTACTATGACGGGCACGCCCTTCTCGTGAGCAACCTTGGCGATTCCCTCGAAATCGGGTATGTTGTAGCGGGGGTTGCCAATACTTTCTATGTACACGGCCTTGGTCTTATCGTCGATGGCCGCGGCGAAGTCTTCAGGCTTGTCGCCTTCTATGAACTTAGTCGTGATCCCCAGGCGAGGGAGCGTGACCTTGAGCTGGTTGTACGTCCCTCCGTAGAGGTTCGAAGTCGAAACGATGTTATCACCCGCATGTGCCAATGCTGCGATAGTCATAAACTGAGCTGCTTGACCGGACGATGTCGCGACGGCGGCGATACCGCCCTCTAGAGCTGCAATGCGCTTTTCAAACACGTCGACGGTAGGCTACAAATTCGGACTAGTTAACCAAGTATCCATTGGCATGTTCGCCACAATCGCAACCTCGACTTACATTCATAATACGGCTGTAGATGTTGCCGAATTCCTTGAGGCTGAAAAGCCTCGCTCCGTGTGCCGAGTCATTGAACGAGAAGCTCTGGCGGTATACGTAATTAGTTACTGTAGTAAGAAGGGACAGTTGTTTGAGTTCCTTGTTAAGAAAGGGGAGCACAAACGGTAGTCGCATAGATGGGCACAGCTCTAGCATTCGTAGCTGGGTCTGGTGTCTGGCTGCAGGAGTCATAGTTAACTTGCGCGAACCGGGACGCCGGCGAAATATATGAACGTACCCCGCGTGGAGCTGAAGAGTCTCGAAGTTCTTAAGCAAGTCGTCCGCCATTGTGTTCGTGAAGTTATATCCTCGTAGAGGCTATGGTAATGGAAATATATATAATAGGGTATAACAGAACAGCAGCTCTCGATACAGCGACTAAGACGAGAGCCAGAAAGACAGTGCGGGGAAGAGGGAGTATTCCTATGTCACTGAACTGTCTGTCTCTCTCTTACACACACACACATATATATACCCGCAGGTATTACATGTACCACCTCCAGAGACATAATCGAGCATCACTACCGCTCTGCCGCGCCCATCGCTGAGACTTGGGGGTGCCCGAGCCGTGGTGGGGGTTTGTCGAGGTGAAGATGCGAAAGCACGCCATCGACGTTATTTTTTCACAAGCTCTCTAACTTTCCTAAAAAGGAAATCTATTGAAGCTGCGGGGTTGCATTATGTACTGTTACAATTTTTACTTAAGGCAAGGCATGCTTTTCCTCTGGGACACCTCCTACCTATACATACGTAGGCACATGCATGTATGTGAGTATGTTAGGTGGGTACTTAAATAGTATGGCTCGATAGGAGATGAGATGGGTAGATCTTCCCAAGACATGATAAATAGTCCAGTTCAGATGTAAGTGCGGGGCTGATTTTCTCAATCTACGGTAATGTTCTTACATGAGGTGGCATTGTCGTAGTTTGAGCAGATTGGTGTGGAAGTGAAAACGTGCCGGAGTGTCATTCATGGAGGGGCTGACGGTTTCTCTCCCCCCTCTTCTTCCTTTTCTTCCTACTCTCCTCCACATGGCGTAAATGCGAACACCATCGGCAGCCCGCATGACGACAGGTCCACCAGTCAAGTCATTCCATATTTCTGGATATTTACGGGTACGGACCTGAAGTATGCCGAAGCAGGGCTCCTAAAGAAAGCAACATTACTTAATGGACCCGTTCATTCGGGTCTGGCCAATATATACGGTGGTTGTACGACTGTATGTATGTCTGACCTGATTTCTATAAGCCATACTTTTTGGAGAATATCAATATCGAAAAGGGGTAAGCTATCAGCAACCAAAAAGAAAGCACATCGATGAAGTGGTTCATAGGGGGCCATGCAAATACGTTCCGAATGTAAAAGACTCTTTTTATCCCGTTTCCCGTCCCCAAGTAGTATATAATTTCTCCCCAACTGATTTCCTGTGGTATAAATATGACTACCTGGTGTTCGAAAGACCCTCAACTCCAACCGACTTTCATTAATCCCATCAAGCCCAGGGGCGGCTAGTCATCTAGACCGAGTCACGCCCTCTAATCATATTGTTATACTTCCCAACATCTCTTCCCTCCCTTCAAGTGAATTGAAATAACCCAAACACACACACACACATCCCAACTAAGAACCATTAATCACGTCGTTCATTCGTCCAGGCCCTGCCCACGTGCAAGTAGGCACGGTTCCAACCCCCGTTCGCCTTCGGCTCCGGTTGAAAGTCCAGCGACGGGCGGTACGGCGAAAGAGGGATATCGGTATAACCGCAGCTGCCTACAGAGAGGCCGCCGCTACTTACGCGCCCTGGGCCTCCTTCATTTGAGGAGCGCTTAAAGGGGCCTGGGTCGCAGGGCGCCGAAACCCCTGCTTGAGCACATCTTTCCCCATCAGCACAGCGGAGCCGGTCCAGAGCAGGAACTCGAAAGCGCCGAAAGCGATATCGGCCTGCGCAGCGCCGCACACGCTGCCGCGGCAGAAGAGCAGCTTGCTGATGAAGACGGACAGCGCGATGAACCCGGCGAAGTAGAAGAGAACGTTGCTGGCCTCTAGAGCGAGGGCGGCATACGGGTGAGTAGCTATATAACCTATTAATATTTGGATCCAACTCGTGTGGTACTTATAAATTGTTCTTACCCTTAGGCATAAATCGTGGGGCTAACTCCAAGTATCCAACAGAGAGGATGTTAAAGATAGAGACGAAGAGAAGCCAGCTAATTTGCGAAGGAGGCGTAGTCAGAGTATCGACATTGTACCAGTTGGCAACTATTGAAGTTCGAATGTTAGTACAAGTAGTCCCCACACCCCTCGTTATCCATCACCATCAGCGCAACGTACCATAAGCCGACAGTCCCATCACGATAAAGGCGAAGAGGAGCTGGGCGGCCCGCAGGCCTAGAATAATGACGCTCGAAGAAACCATGTTGCTAGAGCGGGTAAAGCGAGGAAGTCGGTTGGGAAAACGAGCGTCTCGATGAGTAGTCATATAATATAAATTGCGATTCGATGCGCCGGGCTACGTGGGGGAGGGACAGCGAACAGGAAATGTTCTAGAGATATACAGCACACAGGAAGACGAGAAAAATAGGATCGAACGATCAGAAAAAAAAGTTCCAAAGGAGCGTTAGGAAAACAACAAGAGCACCAGGCGTAATAATAATAAAGGAACAGGTCGAAGAAGAAGACAAGAAAAAAAGTAGAATGAAGAGAATTATGAAGGAGAGCCACCCACATTCATGCAAAGTTGGGGCATTGCTGGCTTAATTATCAGGCTTTCAGGCGGTATATTGGCAGTTTGTTCCCCCCCCTCGTCCAGAAGGGGAGGTGAGAGCCAAAGAGCTCACAATCCGCAATCCTGCCGTTGCACTCGCAAGCGGACGGTCCTTTGATCGCCACGCCAAATCGAGCGACGATGCGCTCCTCTGAAATCCATCTGAAACAGGAACAGACCAGGGGTGGTGGATGACCATGCACAACAACAAATTTAGATGGGACATGGGGCGTGGGAGAGAAGAAAGAGAGGAAGAGGACCAACCAACCAATAGCCAGGAAGGATTGTTGGCTCCACGCCATGAAATGGGCTTTGCAATGCCGGACGAGACTAGGTTAGATAATGGTTATACTCGAATGGCTTACATCCCCAAGTTTCATGGGTAGGTTGACAACATTGCGTAGGCGCTGTAGATATATACTAGGTTATGTATTTGCTTTGTTTAATCTCGAATTGTCTGTCAAAAGTATCGTGTAACTACAGGCCTACCAGTTTGGTGGACATAAGGTTCTTAGACTAACATGTATCAATCCAATATATTGATATATATATCGATATGTGTACCGTTGATGTCGTGTAAGCCGTTATATTGCATGGTTGTGACTTTTTCTTATAAGTCGTTACATGGATTGATAAACCAGCAAGGAGCTTATTAGCAAAACACGCACTTGCGCATGTAATTGATACTAATGTCTAACCATGCATGTAAGTAGTCGTTGAAGTTACATACTATCAAAAGAAATAAGTAGATAAGCTAGAGGCACCGGCTCCTGTTTCGATCGAAGTCCGACGATTGTTTTTCGATCACTTGCCAAGACCTGAGTTAAGCCTTTTTTTCTTCTACTTTCCCCGACGCACGTACACAGAAAAACGGCTCGAGAGATACAGAACAAGCATCTAAACCTTAGTGTCGTAGTACCTAACCGTATTGCAGACGATTGAAACAAGGGCCAAATTTAGATCGGGAACAGCAGAACAGATACACTAGTGTCCGTAGTTTGTACGCTCGATGTTTTGTGCTCTGCAGAGAAGAGACCAGTCGGAAACTGTTTGGAGTCTCAGAACGTTGTTCTGGATATCTTGGCTGCTAAAGCCAAGTCGTCTCGAACACATCCCGAAGCGGGGGGGTTTTGTTCATGTCTGTCCCTCCAAAGAAGCACTCACTACTACTACTCACTTTTGTGTTAAACACTTACAAAGAGTGTAGATAAGGTTATAACATCATGGTTCAGACACCCACACAACCCGAGGCCAAGATAACCTGGGGGGAAAGATGAGGGGAAGTTTCGCAGTCGGATGACGGAACAGATGCATATGTGTATCTGCTATTAGTAGTATTACGTATGATCCTCTGTGTTGGGATTAGTTGTAGATTTCGTGTAGAGGACAAGAGATCTGTGGAAACGTTTCTGCTTGGAAAAGATGGTAAATAAGAAGTAGATTGCGGCTGACTTTCTTTCATCTTTCCCCCCCTTTTCTTCTAGTTCTCCTCTTCCTTCTCCTTCTTCTTTCCAGCTCGGTGGCGGGTGAGGTATGTCTTACACAGGGTCATCTGCATGGCTGCCATATAGTCACCTGGGTACGGTGGGCACATGCCTTAGGTTAGGTATTTTACCTAGGTGACTTTGTTAGCCTTTACTAGACCTTGACTTGGGAAGTCAATAACATACCTAAGTGTACAATCGCTAAAATACTATGTTAAAAACCGTGAATTGATAAGAGAGAAAGATAATAGAACAATACCATAAAAGGACGCCTTGTAACTATAGCATGGATGTTACTCTATCCTATAAGACCTCAAATCTTAAAAAAGGAGATGGTTTTTCGAATGGTTTTACCGCCCTGCTCCACTGTATTCTCTAACCCTATTGCTTGTCTTTTTGTACGTGGGACCAGTTGGCCCCGGGGGCTTTACTAGCGGTGCGGGACAAGTGGACAGTCCGAAACTGCGGGGGACATGTGATAGCCCAGTGATAGCGCGTAGCCGATAACCCGCAGTTACTTGGTATGTACAATACTTACATGCTGTAAGCACCCAATTAGAAAAGATAAGGCAGGATTGCTTTTACACTACACTTGTAGTAGTTAGTTCATATTAGTTGTCAGATGTGATGGCAGCAAAGCCACTTTGGGAACACATTTCGTACTTGTAGAATGCTGAGTCCTTATAAAGTACTAATAGGGTGAAGAAAAGCGATAAAGGTGCATTGCATGATCAAGTTGGTTATGTAACTTACATACATACATACTGACATAGGTACCTAGATTAAGTACTACTTTTTTTGTCTTTACAATGACCAAACTGCAACAGTTGAACTTACCCAAGTCTAATATGTAAATAGATGCAATGGATGTTTTTAGGACGAAACAGGCTATAAGTTCTTAGACTCACTTAAAGAGCTGCACCCGAGGCACGTTTATTAGTGGGCTGGTAGTATAAGGTTGGATTAGGTGATTAGGTGAGGCAAGTAAGTGTACCCTATGGTTCATAGGCTGTACCTGCTTACACGTAAGTCAGCTACCGGTAAGCTACAGAGGACCCCTAGTGCAGTACCTGTGTACATGTGTACATATGTACATGTGGCTCCGAGGATGTGTTGCCAATCTCTGGCTTTCACACCCTACAAGCGATCAATAGGCCGACGCGTCAACCAATAGGATGAGCCACTGCCATAAGAGACCTCGGCTCCATGTGGAGCTAAACTAGGTACTTTCCTTACTTTCAACAAAACTCCGGACCCGTTCGTCATAGTACGATTCGCCCAAGAACACGACCAAAAAAGTTAAAGTCTGAATTGAACAGAACCCCCCCTGGGAAAATATACCACTATGGATCACCACTATCCACCTGCCACTACACCTACCACTGCCACTACCACTACCTCTACTTCCCTTCAACTGTCTACAATTAGAATAACCAACCCCCGTCTTCACTGCGCATTTTCTCCGTCCCTTCACGGTTCTTGACGATTCTATTCCCAGCCTCTTAACGTAAGCGAAACCCTCCTCTCTTTCACCCTTTCCTTTCTTTCTCTCTCGGCGTGTTGTCACCGACTTTCGTGGTACGGACCTTCGCGCGCATTTTCAAACAAGGAATCCGGTCACACTTGTACTGTTCACCACTCTCTTACATACCATACCTCGCAGATCTAAGTCTCAAATCGAAGTGCGACTGTGCGATACCACCATGACAGGAGGAACCGGTCCCGATCTCGAGGCTGCCGCCCATATCAAGTACATATCAACACCTCCTCCCGGCAACTCTCCCTACGCTGTTCCCATTCCTGGTACTCAGCGAGAGGGCCGGACTCACATCTACCGACATTGGCGATTTCAAGACCGACCTCTGCTAGACACCTACAACCCCGAACATCGCACCTACTATGACCTCTTCCAGGATGCCGTTAGGCGTTTCCCCAACAACCGCTGTCTAGGTTCGCGCCCGTGGAACCCGAGCACCAAGACCTGGGAACCTAAATATGTCTGGCAATCCTATGCCGAGGTTGACCATCGCGCTAAGAATTTTGGCTCGGGTGTATATGAGTTGCACCGCCGTCTGGGAGTTCCTCCTGGAAACCATGGTGTTGGTCTCTGGAGTCAAAACCGCCCCGAGTGGCAGATTGCAGGTGAGTCCCCTGCGCCTGTAGAGCGCCGAGGTGCTCAATTCCTATATCTATATCCTGGATGCTAATTGTGTTGCCACGCCAGATCTCGGCTGCATCTCCCAGTCTATATTTTCCGTATCTCTGTATGAGACTCTAGGCCCCGATACGTCTGAGTTTATCATCAAGCATGCCGAGCTCGCTTGCATTATTACGTCGTTGCCTCACATCCCGCTACTCCTAGCCTTGGCACCTCGGATACCCGGTCTTAAGCTGATTATCTCTATGGACCCCCTTGATGCTGGTGAACAGGATGGCTACTCTAAGATGGCGTTGCTCAGCAGCATTGCGGCTGACCATGGTGTGGCCATATGGTCCATGGACGGTGTTGAGAAGCTAGGAGCGAGGGTCAATCATCCCGCGCGACCTCCTCACCCGGAAGACATCATTACCATTAATTACACATCCGGAACCACCGGCGACCCCAAAGGTGTGGTTCTGACCCATGCCACCTGTGTCGCAGGTGTATCGAGTGCTCGCTCCAATGGACAGTATACCCACAAGGATGTTAACATGTCCTATCTGCCCCTTGCTCACATCTACGGGCGGATGATAGACCAGGCTGCTTTGGCCGAAGGCGCTGCTGTGGGCTATTTCCATGGAAACATGCTAGAGCTAGTAGATGATATGAAGCTTTTGAAGCCAACTGGTTTCATATCGGTTCCTCGTCTTTATAATCGGTTTAAGATGGCTATCCATGCCCAAACCCTCGAAGCCGATGGTGTTAAAGGTGCGCTATCTCGAAAAGCGCTCGAGGCCAAGAAAGCTAGCATGAGGCTACCACCCGGCAAAGCCCACAATAAGCACCCCGTATACGACCGAATTTGGACGCCTAAGGTCCTAGCGGCTGTTGGTCTCCAGAGATGTCGCTCTATGGTGAGCGGTAGCGCCCAGCTTGACCCTGATGTTCAGGAATTTCTTCGAGCTGCCTTCGGAAACAACTTTGTCTCGGGTTATGGCCTCACTGAGTCGTATGCTGCAGCATCGTGCCAGGCGGAAGGTGACTTCTCGCTGGGTAACGTCGGCGGACCAATGCCCGGTGTTGAGATCTGTCTGGAGTCACAACCAGACCTGGAGTACCTAGTGACAGATAAGCCGCGACCCCGGGGCGAGCTACTCCTGAGAGGACCGCTGATATTCCGTGAGTACTTCAAGAATGAGGCTGAGACCAGAAAGGCTCTCGAGCCCGATGGATGGTTCCACACCGGCGACATCGTCGAGATTGACGAACGGGGCCGCATTAAGATCATTGACCGCAAGAAGAATGTCCTCAAGCTGTCCCAGGGAGAATACATCTCCCCCGAGCGGATCGAGAATGTGTACATGGGCAGCTCGAACCTCGTCGCTATGGCATTCGTGCACGGCGACTCCAGCAAGTCCAACTTGGTCGGTATCTTTGGTATCGATACAGCTAGTTTCGCTCCGTTCGCCAGCAAGGTGCTGAAGCAGAATATCTCACCAGAAGACATAGCGGCCATCAAGGTTGCTACTAAGGACCCTCGGGTCGTCAAGGCTTTCCTGCGACACCTTGATATCATTGGCAAGAAGCACAAGTTCAACGGCTACGAACGAGTGCGCAACTGCCTCCTCGAGATTGAGCCCTTCACTATTGAGAATGAGTTGCTTACACCTACGTAAGTCCCTTCTACCCTTACCCCCTTCCTAAATTCCACCCCCTTTTCTTCTTTCATCTTACTAACATATACAATCCTACAGTCTGAAGTTGAAGAGACCACAGACCGTCAGGCGGTTCAAGGAGGAGATCGACCGCATGTACGCCGAGATCAACGAGATGGACTCCCAGATCAAGCCGAGATTGTAAACCGGCTTATCGCCGACGGACGAACAGGACGACACATTAGGTACCGGCTACTATCAGATATGTATTCTACGTGTATATAATAGAGAACCATCATGCAATGTTTTATACAGGAGCCTTTACTTACATTTATCACCGCGTTACATATTTTTGAAGAAACTAACAGCTATAGATGGTTTTATACAATTTGCCAGGGGCGGTTGTGTATTTACCGGGATTTACCGGGGTTATATACACACACGCATTAGACGATATAAATCCATCAGCATTTGAACGAAGGAATATAAGAATTTCAAAGTTGTCGTCCTAGAATTTAAACTGATTTCTTTAGCTAAAGTAGTAATACCAGTATTATAATAAACATACAAATATGATTATGGCAGCTAGTAATTACCTACTTAATCTATGACATCTATGTATGCTAACTCAGCATTTCCGCCTCTAGCTATGAAATTCCAATATCTTTGTTGTATTTTAGCAACTAGAGTACCCTAGAGCAGGTGTTGGTGAGGTGGGGTAACTTAGCTGGGTCATTACCTAGCTCCAGTGTGACAGGTTTAGGGGTGCATTAAAGCCCTGGGAATTCACTCTTTAGAGTGGTACAACGTGAACAGCTATTTATATATCGACCGACTTGCTTGGTTTTTATATTTTCTTTTATATAAAATGTGCTACGAGATAGCTAGGTATAAATGATCTAAAAGATAATTTTTATATAATTTTCTTTTTTTTTTAAGTTAGGTATAGAATTATGGCAGTTAGAGATTTCCCGGGCTTAACATGGAACTAATTCCCAGGGAGCTGTTAGTGTTAGGTAAATTTTAACAGCAATGCTGAGATCACTTTAAGACCTGATTATCGAGCATTACATGAGATGTTTCCGGGCACCTGTTTATATGATAAAATTGCTGGCAAACTATAAGGTATATAAAAAGGTTAAAAATATTATATATTATATATATATATATAACTTTTTAAATAAACATTTTTTAAAATTCTTTAAAATTTACGAAATTTATTTTTATAAACTTATAATTATAATGTTTATTTTAATTATAAATTAACTTTAAAATTAAATTTAAAATTATTTTAATAAATATTTATATATTTATATAATAAACCGCGTTTTAATTATTTAAGCTATTTTTTAGTTTAACTTTAATTTTTATAATAAACAAGGTACTTAAATACGTTATAGCTTAATGTTACTAACGCGCATGGAAACACATCATGAGCACAAACGCGCTTACAATGCGCCTGGGAGGGAATGAAGTGGTAGATTTGACCGCCGACGATGATGAAGATACATTCAGCACCCAGAGAGGTGTTGTATCGAAATCCTTACCCATAACCACCCGCTTTCCAGCAGGATCCAGCAAGCCACAAACTCCCGTTCCCGTGCCCGTACCTATACAAGCACCACCTCGTTCACAAGCCATTACTGGTACACATACTGGTACACATACCAATGGATTCACCACCCAACACGTTCCTCAAGTTCGAGTTTCCGTCCGACCTCCTGAACCGCAGCAAGACCGACCCGCGAAGCGGCGGAGGACCGAGGACAACGCGGCCCCTGACCGAGCTGCTCTGGAGAAATGTCTCGAAACCCACGTCTTTCCGCACCTCGATGAAGCTACCGCCAAGCTCGATAGCAAGGTCTACAATATAAACAAACTGGGCGCCGCCGTGATTCGGCAGACTATCGACAAGTCCTTCGAACGCCACTTCCTCGATGGGAAGGGCAAGATACCTTTGGATGTGGAGGCCCTCGTGTCTGTGAATATCCATAAGCGTGTTACCGAGCTGGCAGCTGATCCTGTGAGACTCACTTCCTTCTTTCCAGCATTTATCCCCTTTTGGCTAATCTATAGTAGGCGTATCGTCGAACACCTCCCCGGCCGGTTCTACCTTCTATTGAGGACCGTGTAGAGGACCGTGTAGAGGGCCATGTGGAGAACGAAGAAGATGTGAAAGAAGAGGAAGGGGACGAGGACGACAAAGACGACCACGACCAAGCCAAAACTCATACACCCCCACCACCACCACCATCCCACCCGAAAGCAATCCCAACCTCACCCCAACAGCTACGCGTACGAGCGGAAGCTAGTCGATGGCAGTCAGGCAGAGCTTACGAAGCAAAAAGGGAAGCCTCCCCGTTCGAGATTCAGAACCATTGGTCTAAGCTACCTGCTCGGCCATACCTCCGTGCTCACCTACGGCAAGCCATCATATCAAACCCCCAGATATGCCTGTCACCAGAGTTCAAGGAGCTTCCAAAGCCGTTCGCCTTTCATGTGGATTTCAACGAGTTCGAGGTCGCATATCTCCAACGCATCGCGAGAGCTTTATACGGCAAGCCCGTCAAAGAAGGCCAGAGAGCGACCATACAGGACCTGCGCCATCTCCTGAAGAAAGTTCATCGCATAAACCTGCGCATCGAGGAAGCTCACGCTAAGGGATATGCAGGCTACGGTCGGCCTCCCAGTTTCCTCATGAAACGGACAGCTACCGACGTTAGCTCTTTTCTTATGGATCTGTACCATAGGAAAGTAAGTCCGGAAGCAAGAATTCTGTTTCTCGAACGAGAAGACGATAATGCTGTGACTCGAAGTGATGTCGCTCGTGCGAACCGAGTTCCCTCCTTGTTACTGACTAGGGAGATAGCCGGTAACCGTCCTGGGCTCAGCACGGCCAGGAGTTACCAGAATTTCACAACAGCCTTCAAAAGCAACAAGGAAGACTACCTCGAACCCAGATTGGAATGGACAAACTGTGCTGGCGACCTAATGACCCTGAGCTGGCTCTCAAATCATCACTTCATCTGTGGCACCACCACCCATTCCGACTCGCATAATCAGCAATACAACAAGCCGGGAAATCTATTACTTGGCTCGGCTTCCTCAAATACCTTGCGGGCATATCCCGATCACCGCATTGTCCGGCCCATCGTGTCCCATGGAGACAATGCCCAGGAGTCGATGAGGGAGAGTCAGGATCCCTGGCTTTACACGTCTGTTGTATCGTCGGATTTCGAGCCCTCCAGTGGCCTGGCTTTTACGTCTAGTTTCGACAAGACCGTCAAGATATGGAAGCTAAATGGAGACTCAATGACGGCCGTTGGTACCTGGGAACACGGTGGACGGGTCAACTTTGTCATCGCTTCCAAAAATCACACTATAGCAACAGCAGCCGACGTGCCTACGGAGGCTGTCCGAGTTTATCATTTGCATACATCAGAAGATGTATCGAGCTGCCATTTTGATTCGTATTCGTGCACAAGGGTCCACGACGAAGATTATGTGCCTTCTGAGAAGTGGGCTTACTACCCTGCTGCGATACGATGGGGTCTGGCCCCAGAAGTGCAACATTTGCTTCTTATTGGGTATTCTCCCAGAGGCGTCGGGGGTGAGGATCACGAGATACCTATGGAGAAGAGGGACACAGGCGAGCTATGCCTCTGGAATACGATCACGAAAACGCAGGTGAAAGTCAACTGTGCGAAAACCCAAAACGTTTTCGAGGTTGCTTGGCATCCCACACGAGCCGGCTTCATCGCCGCCACATCAGCATCTCAGACGTCGGAAAAGATAGAGGAGCACATCCAGACACAGATTCGTATCTTCGAACCGAACCAGGAAACTGGGCAATATGGTGCTATCAAGACTCTTGACTGCGCTGCTGTCGATATCAACGAGCTTTCGATCAGGCCCAACAGCACCCTATACTCGTATGTAACGGCTGGCTGCACCGATGGAAAAGTGTACGTCTGGGACACAGCGGGGGCTGACTCGCCTATGTGTGTCCTAGAACACGGCGGTAGGTCGATACACAATGTATCTATCATCTTCAAGAACAACTACTAACTTGAGAACTAGATCCAGTTGAGGAGTTACTCGGCGACCGAGAACAGGAAGATGTCGGTGTCAAATTCACCGCATGGGGCACTACAGCAGACCGCCTATACACCGGCTCGTCCGACGGAGTTGTCAAAGTATGGAACATACGACACGGCAAAGGCACCCACATCAAGGACCTCATCGAAGTAGCGGCACCTATCACCGTCGGCGCCTTCTCCCCGGACTTCACCAAGCTCGCCATCGGCGACGGCAGCGGCCGCGTGTACCTCCTCGCGCTCGACGAAGGCGAAGAAGACAGCGCCGCGGCCATCTCATCCAATTTCCTACGATTACAGCTCAACGGCAAGCACCGCACCATCCGCCGGCCCCGGCCCTTCACCCCCCACGCCGAGCTCCCACCCCCCGAAGACCCAACCTCATCATCCTCCTCCTCTTCCTCCGGGACACGCCTCGCCACCGGCCAGTCTCGTGCGAGAGCCTACCTGCAAAACGCCGAGCTGCAGCTCCACGCCGACGCCACCATCGGCGCGGTCCAGGGGCCGCTCTACGCGCGCACGGGGCTCTTCCGCGCGGAAGCGCACCTAGGGCAAGACCCCGCGGCGCCCCTGCTCAGCGCATACGAGAGCAACCAGCGCGCGAACCAGCACTTCTCCCGGAGGAGCAGGTTCGCGCGCCAGGGCCAGGTGGCCTGGGACGAAGACGCGGTCGACGAGGAGAGGGTCTGGGCGTACCGCGAGCACCATGACCACAACGCCGCGGAGCTGGACCTCGTGGATACCCTGGAGGAGGGCACGAGGAGGGGGTTGGAGGGGGAGCGCGCGGAGTGGGGGGATAGGGGGGAGGATCTGGATTATGAGGAGGGGTGGGAGAGGGAGGGGAGTGAGGATGGGGATGAGGACGAGGAGGAGTGGGTGTAATTTGTTGTGATTAATAGGGGAGAGGAAACATTACAACTACGATGGAAATGGGATGAGACTAACTACGATGATTATGGAAACTAGAATCACGGGGAAGAATAATAGAAAATCGACGCTTTTTGATCTTGATTTTTGGTTGGCATTTACGATTTAGGGTCTTTGTTAAGGGACTACTTGTTGTAAGGGATTTTTGCTACAGTTGGTAGGTAGGTTTGTACGGTTCGAAAGGAGAGCGAGAGAGGGGGAGGGGGTAGGGAGAATGGGTGGTCTGAGGTGTGAAGTAGCACCTCCTAGAGGGCAGAGAAAGCCAGGTTGAAAAAGATCAAGGTGGTGTTTTTTTTCGTAGAGGGATCGAATTCTGCTATCCCATCGTCTACGACGTAACGATACAGGTAGGTTTTTTTCACCCCTTAAGATCGATCTCCTCCTTCTATAATCCATGTATCATAGCCAATGTATTTCCCGTTACTTGTTAACTAACCTATACACACGGAAGTCTGCTATATGTAGGGTATGTTAAGGGGAAAGGGGGTTATGACGACAATTGACAACGCATTCTCGACGGTTTGGTATTGCACGTGGACGGTCCAGAATCACATGTGTTAATCCCAATTCCCCTTCCCCCTCCCCCGGGGAAGTTTCACATGCAGAAAATTTTGACAGATCCTGGAGAAGAGGAATAGGGGGGAAAGGAGAAAACAAGGAGAACAGCAACGAATTAGGTACCTAATCTAGACGTTGTTCGTCGTCGTCGTTATTATTATTATTTTTATTATCGTCTGTCGTCGTTGTTGCTGTCCTATATTGCGTACGTACGTACACTACTAGTTTCAACCCTATATGTACTGTACGCTATTATCTTGGTCTAGCTGGCCTAGCTTCAGGGGTAAAAAGGATACGTAGCACGCAGCGACGGTAGAAGCAGTGAAGGGGCAGACCCTGAATGCATATGTACACTACATTACTTCCCGTGGGGGAATATGTACGGGGGGGTCAGGCCTAGGTTAAGTTGCAGGTTCTACCTGCTACTTCGAGATAGGTACGTTGACCAGGTATAGCTAACATCGCTAGCTAAGCTCTTCTTTCTCCCCTTAATTAAGGGGAAGAGGGAATGGTGCGTGTACTGTATGGAGAAGAGAGAAAAGGTAACTAACCTAGGCTATAGTATCTCGGTCTGGGGTTTTTGCTGTATGTAGTATAGTACACAGTACTTATTATTTCTGTTATTTCTTTGATTTTACTGGTTTCTGGTTGGTTGGTTTAACCTTGTCGATTTTTTGGGCATTTTTTGAGGGATATAATATATTTCCACATTCGTAGTGTAGTCTCGTATAGGTCACGAACCTATAGCTCACTTACATGGTGGTAGTCGTGGTTGTTATGAACAGGTGGAGAACTTTATCCCTACCATTTAATGCAAATATTGTGCAAATAGCATAAACTCACACTAACCTCAGCAAGTGGGGAGCATTATTTTATTTCCCTCGTGAAAGTTGTACAGACCTCATACCCACTTTCTTTGCCCATACTGTATACCAGTATACTTATCTACTTTACTACCTACACCTACAGTTGTACACTTCCTATCCTAGGAGATAAAGGTAAGTTAATCCCCGGCCGAAATAACATATAAAAAAATAGGGCCGGCGTTGGTAGTGTAGATTTTCTTAGACCGATAGTTCCGTTCGGATATGAGATAGGTTCTGGGCCTTTTGTTGCACTTTTCCCCCTTTCGTCGTGTCTTATTGTCATCATCCTTATCCGTCTTTTCTCCGGGAAGAGCGGGATTATAGGATAGAAGCGATAAGGCGAGAAAGCGAACGCGCGAGGAGGCGCTTTCTTGCCCTCCATCTCTCTTCTCTAATCGTTAATCCGACTCTTACACAACCCCGGGTGGGTCTTACAAGAGGAAGGGGGAAAAAGAAAAAAAAGAAAAAAAGAACGAAAGGGAGCTGGAAGAGCCAATAGGAAATACGTATCTCACTTACATAGATAACATACATACGTCCAGCACACAGTATACAGCGCTATGATCTGGTTTACCCTAGATAAGTATTCGAGGTACCTACATACACAATGTACATACCTGCACATGCATCCATGCATGCATACATAAGACTGCATCACAACTCTGCGCTATCTACGGAGTTATCTGCACGGAAATGCGGTGGAAGGACGAGAAGAAGACCAAGACCACGAACCGACGGCGACGGGGAATGAGGAAATAAACGGGGCGCGGGAGTAGAACCCGACTCTTAGCAGGAGGTTTAGTCAAAGTGACGTAAAAAATGGACACGAGGTTATTGACTCTCGACAGAGGTGCATTTCCGTTCTAGGTAAAATAGAATGGCTGGATAGGTTTGGCTTGTGAGAGAGGAAAAGGAAAGAAAGCGGTGAATAGGTAGTACTACACATAGCATGATATGATGTGAGATGGGATCATACATACAGTATACTGTTCAAACAGAAAAGGAGGCACGCGAGCATTTTTACCTACATACGGTAGATACCAGACCGACGTATCTCGAACTGAGGTTACATTGAAAGATCTAGGTTTAGGTATCTAGATTCTACTGACTTACATGGTGGCTTGTTTCAAGTCATCGTTGCGTGCCCGGTTTGTGTCCTTGTCAATCGGCACTTGACCAACTATATACCTCAATATCTTAAGAACAAATATATTGCTCGTTGAGGGTAATTGACTATAAGCCATCATGACAATCTTGGAATATAGCGTAGAATCCATTTGATCCAACCAATCAGAAACCAATGCGAAAGAGTCCCTTCCCTCTCATAGCCTTCGGAAACCGAAAAGAGAGATCATGATGATAGGTAGAATGATAGCCGTAGCACCAATAAGAGGCTTTTCCTCCCTTTCTTCTTCTTCTTCTTCTTCTTACATGTTCGCTCCTTTCGACCTACCGAAATACCACATCATTTTTTTTCTTTTTTCCTTTTTTTTTTTTTTTTTGCCAACCAAAAATGAGAAATTATCTTTCAAATAAAACCATCAATTCTCATACTACGGTTTAAGACCCGAGACCAAGACCAATACCAAGAGCAGCGCCCAGAATTCGCCAAGGGAGGAAAAAAACGAGAGAAAGGAAAAGGGGTCAGAGAATATCAATAGTTTGATAGATAGGAAACCGAACATCTTTTTATTTTTCTATCTTCCAATAGATTTTCAAATAGACGATTACTGATGAGACTATCGGTAAATTTTTATTAGATAGCTTAGTTTACCTGTTAAATATAGGGCGAGGATATACTACATGCCTAACCTACCTAGGAGACGTGAAGCTGACGAGATGGAGGGGTCCAAGAATAATACGCGTATCTAGTCCCCTCGGTATAAGTCCATCTATACAGCATACGCGTATATAGCTAGCAACATCGCGGTGTTATATTATCTACGCATCTAACCTTTAGGTCTATTACAAGAAACGATCTTCTATCTCTCTTTTCCTCCTTTAGCTGAGGTAACACATCACATCCATATAATAGGAATAGAAAGAGAGAGCTTCACTAAACGAACTTGACCTCTCCCCCCTCTCCCTATTTTACCCATATTCCACAAAACCACGTACCACCTCACATATCCCTTCTATCACGCGTCGTGTCGCGCAAAGGCTAAACCTAAATGCATATCCTAGCGCCCCTCCCTTCCCTTCTCCATCCAACCTGCATGGCCGGCCGGGATAGACAGATCGAGGTAACTAACCTAATCCTAAACCACGTAAGATGCATACTGGTTACCAATTTTTGCTTGCGGACGAACCTTAGGTAGGGACCTAGTTCATAGAATGTAGCACCTCCTAGCTCGCTACTTTGCGGAGTGCCTAGGTAGTATATATCCGTAGCAATCGTTCAGTGTATGATTGTAGAGAACACCCCACAGCTAATGCATGGCGACACCTAACTAGCCTAGACGTTGACTTGAGTACCATAAAGACTCACTACTGATAGGACGTTGGGAAGGGGAAGCTGGGTATGTAAAACGGTTAGGTTACGCAAAACCTACACCAATACTATTAAGAATCAACCTGATACTGCACAGTCGGAGAACTATATGTTGCGCAATCATAATGATATTGATATTTCCTATTAAAGGGCTGCTTCTTGCCCCTGAGGTTTAGGCCCGCAAAGGCATAAATAACCCTAACGAAAACGTAATACTAACGCCAAATCCTCGAATGATGATTCACCCTTGAACATCATCTTCGTGAATCATTCACCAATGCTCTGATGAATCTGCCCACAGATACATACATACTCAGACACATATACAGGAAATAACCAGATAGAACTTTTTACCCGTCTTTTGTGCCACCCCAACGCCGATCTATGCAAATTATCCGTGAGGTCTTCGCAGTTTGTTACGTATTGAAGGGTCCTGACCGTATTGGAAGCTTCTGATACTTCGGTCAACGGCAGTGACTCTCAATGAAAAAAAAAAAAGAACCTACAGTCTTGTGAGAGCCGTAGGTAGGATATTTCAGCGACTGGCAAGTCAAGCCTCTAGGAGTAAGCTCATAGCTGTTAGAGATTACTATTCTGGGGGCGGAAAAACAAAGCCGGGGGGGAACATGGGCATTCCGTTGGGTCCGGTAGCAATTCCAAACGGAAACTGGGGGACGTCGTTATGTGCTGGGCTCCGTTCTTCAGGGTGGTCCTCTCGACGATGATCCCTATTGCGCCGCCATCGAGTAAGGTCTCCCTCATCTTCAGCGGGGCCCCGGCTGGATTTGGGTCCGTGTCTTCCCCCTTTGTCCGTCTGCATACGACGACTGATGGCTTTTGATGAAACCCCGGCTCCGATCTCTATATCTGGCTCTTCAACCACCAACCCCGTCTCAATTGGCCGGCCACCACTGCCACCATATTCAGCGGTCAGCATCCACTTTCTGTCGGCTTCGGTCAGCTTATTGATGGGGATGACACTAATGCCCGTCTGATAATCACTGCAGTCGCGGGGTCCAAAGCCGACGCCCCAACGTGTCTATATTCCCGTTAGCTTTAAGTAGTAATAGAAAGAACCTTTTATATTGACTTACCCTAAATGTGCTGTTTTCCATAGCATCCTTCGCATTGACTGCATCACGGCGGGTAATCATTTTTACGAAAGCATGACGTTTGTCCTTGTTGACGATGCAAGTCTGCACCTGACCATGCCGATTGAATACACTTCGGAGTTCGTTTTCGGGACATCTGTATTGCATGAAGATTAGTAAGACGCTTTGGCTTGCACTAAAAGCAGGGGGGGGGAGGGGACTTCTTACGTGACGCCACCAACGAACAGCGTTCTGCTTAGAACTGTATGGTATGTTATGTTAGCATATGTCTGATTCGTAATACCTGAGGAATTGCATACCCTTAATATGCCCTTGCGGTATGGTTCTATCGTACTCAACCCATTTGGCAGCAGGGTGAGAGAATTCAGATTGGGGCGGGCTTGGGCTTCGGCCACGACGTCCGGGTGGACTGCGTTGGCGGTATTCCGATCCTCTACCACGACGATCACGATCGTCCATGCGTCCAGCGCCTGGAGAGTTACGTCCAAAACCTCCGAACTCACGACCACGAGGAGAACCCCGCTGGTCCCATTGACGTGGGGGAGAACGCGATCTTGATCTATTGCGATATCTATTTGGCGATCTCACTTGATGGAAGTTATGGTCACGTGACTCGTCGGGTCTAAAGCCGTCTTGGCCCCACGAGGCAGTATAGGAAATCTGGCCAGGCTGAGGAACAGGAGCAGCAGAAGGGGTAGCAGATGGAGCAGCCGTGTTATTTGCCTGAATACCTGCTATAATTGTTGGTATCTTATCCAAGGGAACTCCTTGATCCGCCAATAGTTTGATAAGCATTACTTGTTGCTGGACACTAGGGTCCATGCCAGCACCAGCGGCTGGTGCAGGTGCACTAGGAGCTACGCCAGGGAAGCCAGGGGCTTGACTACTCGCAGTCACCGGAGGCACATAAGGCTGAGTCTGAGCCTGACCTAGCTGAGGAAACGAATATGGCATTCCAGGAACATTTACAGGCTGCGGTGCTGCTGAATAGGGATTAGGGGCAGAAGCAGGAGTAGGAGCAGGAGCAGGGGTGTGAGTCTGACTCAGGGAAAAACCAGGCTGCTGCACTGCACTTGGCTGCGCTGTAGGTAGGCTATAGGGGTTAGCTGGAGCAGTTACGGCATTAGCAGTTGGCGCAGCAGTGATATTCTGGCGCGCAATGTTGGCGAGTGCCTCCATGATAGCATTTGGGGCCTCAGAAGTAATTGTTTTGTTATCAGGCAAACCTGGGAGTCCAGGACCGGGGGGAGGAGTTCCGATCGGCGTAGTGGATTCATCTAGCATAGCAAGAAAAAAAGCATATCAGATATATGTACCATAAAAAAAAATACTCGATAGAACAATTTAAGGGGTGGTGGGGAGAAAATCAACCACCCCGGCGGGAGGAGAATAAACCTACTTTGGAAAGGGAGAGCAGTAAGCTTCTGCTTGAAGGACTCAATCATGGGTGCGGGAAAGGTCTGTCCTTTCTCCCATATATCAATGAGTTTCTTAATTTTCTCCTACACGGAACGGTCAGGTAAGTGCATGTTCTAAGTCAAGATCCCAGCAACATCTTGTAGCTTTCTAGGAGGTTACTCGGCCTATTATAGTAGGTTCTAGGAGCCTTTATAGCTGATGTTGCTGCTGAGAGACTACGATGCGTAGGCGACAAGTTTGTGATAAAGCGTACCTTTTGTTCTCCAGGGGCATTTTGAAGGATATCATTCATCAAGACAGGAAGCAGTTCCGTTACTCTATGCACGCCAGCCGCGTAAGTCCCATCTTGCGCAGAACTATTAATGGTCTGGCCTTGTTGTTTGGCATGATCGACCCATCTGCGAGTTACGGAATCTACAACATAGAGCACTCCCAATTTGTGAGTTGCCGGGGTTTTCTTGAAATGAGTGTATATCTTCTGGATGAGTACGGATTCGGACTACAGCAGACAAGTTCGTATTAGCATCGAGGTTCGGTCTAGAGCACTGGTGGATACGCCTGTCTAGGGTTCGCGAGCCTTACCTGAACATTTTCGACGCACAGGGCAGTCAACGATTGAATACGCGATCCCGAAACTCCGGGTGGCTTCAAGGCCTGCATGGCAAGCAAGCCAGTCTCAAGCTCTGCTACTGCCGACGACATGATTGCGCGACGGCTTTCTCTTGAGGAATATGTCGGGGAGTATGCGCAAGAAGCAAGTCAAGACAGTATTGCGATGAAGCCCTGATGGTTATTAAGTACGAGATAAACTTCCCTGGATGTTGGCGGCTACAATAGGTAGGGTATTTTTTTTTTTTGGCGCGTCTAACGAGTTACAACCTGGAAGAGCAAGTCTAGGTAGATGATGTCGCAATGTTCCTGCAGGATATAGATCAAAAAAAAAAGGTGCGTGGTGAATACGTTGCAGAAAAATGGTGCGAAAATGATGCGACGCGTGAATAGCACCTAGAGAGAGGAAAAGCCTCTGGTGATGGATTTAATCACTCGTCCCGCTGGTCAAGTCGAAACGAGACTTGCCGCGGGTTGAACTGGGAAAATGCTAATAGTGGCTCCTTGAATAGCACAGATGCTGATTACGGGTGTTGTCAGCGTGGCAACGCTTTAATGAGATGCCCTAGATAGCGACGATGATTACAGAGTAGAAATGAAGGGAGAAGGAGAAGGTTGTTGGTGTTTTTTTTTTGTGATGTTTTGGGGGAAAAGATTATTAAACAAGAAGTAGGGTAGAAATTTTGGTAAGAAAAAGAAAGAGGGGAGCGCTGAAAGGTTTGCCTCTCATATAATTGGTGGTAGCTTAAGTACCCAAGTACAAGGTTTGTTGCGAGTGGGGGGAGGGAGGGATGGTCAGGCCAGGTCCAGCCACATCGGAACGGAACACGGGAACACAGGAAGCTGTGCAGTGCTACAGTGACTTTCAGGGTAGATTAGTGACAAGTGCTCAACGTACCTACCTACCTACAATACTAGTACTTACTGATCTGTTTGCACCACCTAATATAAACTTACCTTTCAAGGGGGAAAAAAGGGAAGCAAAGAAAAGCAAGCATGACCTCAATACTAATAAGTAGGGATAGTTAATAGATTGCCTAGGTAGGTAGTACCTATTCAGCAGGCAGTGATGCTGTACTACTTATATACACCTATCGTCTTTTTCTTTTACATCTTTTTGTCATTCTGCCTTTCGGTACATTCCACAAACTCGTTTGGTGCCCTTGGGTAAATAGAATCTTAATTGAAACACCTATGAACAGAAAGTTGACTACCTACTTGTACGTAGCCTGGCAAGCAATTAATTTCTCCCACAAATGTTTTTCGCTTTTACGTGACACAAATATTCTATTAAGAACTGTGGTAAGGACCGTGCACAATACATCATTTTGAATTTGATGGAATTTCCGTGGCCAACAGAACCGAACTATTGACTACCTAGGCAGAATTAGACCAACTGTTGAAATATGTATGTACCGCATGTAATATCTAATAGATATGGGTTTTACTTGGTAAAGAGACGCAAGATATACAACAAGTGCTAAACATGGACCTAACAAAAAAATATACAAAATGCCAAATACATAAACACCTGCCTATATATAAATATAATATGTACGCAACATTATAGCTGATCGTGGGATTACAATAGCTACAAACAATCTAACCTACCCATTACAAGCTATAAAGGCTTTGTCAAACAACGTGGCATACTACTATACATATAAAAGAACTCGAAGGTATTCGAGTAGGTTATAGCTGAGATAAAAGGCTGCTTAGGTATATGTTCCCCCTTACCTGCCTGGTGCTTCGTGTTTCCTGGCCATTGATTGGTGGTTTCTTTTATAAATGGTATATGCAATGCAATATAAAGATTATTCTGTCCTTCCAGTAATTGAATTTCCGTTACTTCACTCATGGTTCTATAATTGGTTATAATATGACAGTTACAGGAGTGGTGAGAGTCATCATTGGGTTACAGGATGTACAACGTTGGCGGACTGTTCAACCAATAAAAGGCCAGACGAGCAGACGAGCAGACGAGCAGACGAGCTTCTCTCGGGGTTCATGGAGTGAAACTGACGTCAACCCGAGACGCACAAATGTAACTAGCGTCTGTAGGTACCTGGCCTAGATGGCTGGTCGTAGTGTAATATGCCAGGCTAGGTTACCTGAAATGTCATACAAACCTTAACGTCTATTCGGGAAACCATGATGAAGGCATGATAGACCTAAGGCAGGTAAGGTACACTAGGTAAGTCGATATGTAGGCCGCGGGTAAGGTTTGGGGATGCAGGGCAGGTACGGTTGAGAGGGTATCAAATGTTAGTGCGAGCAGAACACCAATGGATATGCGGCGTTACTTCGGGTCGGCTTTAGTAAATACTACCTGCAGATATACACGCAATATTGCATTATTCCATATTACCGAAGGGAGAAGGCCTTAACACCCGCCTTAACATTCGGTACCCGGGCAACCTCCGTGCAGTTGTTTCGATTGGTTGGGGATCCCCATCTATCCGAGCTTCTACAACTAGGTAAAATCCGAAAATCCTGGTCCTGCTAAAAAAAAAAAAAAGGTGAGGTATTAACTTTTTTTTCTTTCATGAAACCTGTCAGCCTTCTCACCTTTTCTACCTTTTCCCCATAACCTCGTCCTCTCAGATCACCGATTCTCTTCCCTGTCTCTAGATCTTCCATAGACATGGCTTCCGCTCTTCGTCTGAGCTCTTCTGCTCTGCGGGCCTCGTTAAGAGCCCCCGGTTTTACGGCCCGCACTACGGCTTTCAACGCCGTCCGATACTATTCGGCCTCGAAATCTCAGGTAAGGCAGATCCAATGGCAAAGATTTGTTTGGGATTGGCTTAGCAACTCAACTAACTCACCTTTTTTTCTAGACCCTTAAGGAACGCTTTGCCGAGCTGCTTCCTGGGAAGATCGAAGAGATCAAGGCGCTAAGAAAGTGAGAACTGCCCAGACACTATACATTACCCGTGATGGTGTGTTTTGCTACAAAATGCTTACAAGTAATATCTAGAGAGCACGGCTCCAAGGTCATCGACCAGGTCACGCTTGACCAGGTTTACGGCGGTGCCCGAGGTATCAAGGCCCTCGTTTGGGAAGGCTCCGTTCTGGACTCCGAGGAGGGTATTCGATTCCGTGGCAAGACCATCCCCGAATGCCAGGAACTACTCCCCAAGGCCCCTGGTGGCAAGGAGCCCCTTCCCGAAGGTATGTGGATCGTATGCGTTTCCAATTGGATGTTAGAAGCTAATTTTGTCCAGGTCTTTTCTGGCTCCTTCTGACCGGCGAGGTCCCGACCGAGCAGCAGGTCCGTGACCTATCCGCCGAGTGGGCCGCCCGATCCGATGTCCCCAAGTTCGTCGAGGAGCTCATCGACCGTTGCCCTACCGATCTCCACCCTATGGCCCAGTTCTCCCTCGCCGTCACTGCTCTTGAGCACACCTCGACCTTTGCCAAGGCCTACGCCAAGGGAATAAACAAGAAGGACTACTGGGGTTACACTTTCGAGGACTCGATGGATTTGATTGCTAAGCTGCCTACCATCGCCGCTCGCATCTACCAGAATGTCTTCAAGGGTGGCAAGGTAGCGCCCGTCCAGAAGGACAAGGACTACAGTTTCAACTTCGCCAACCAGCTCGGTTTTGGCGAGAACAAGGACTTCATTGAGCTGATGCGTCTGTACCTGACTATCCACACCGACCACGAGGGCGGTAACGTCAGCGCCCACACTACCCATCTCGTCGGTAGCGCGCTGAGCTCCCCCTTCCTGTCTCTGGCTGCTGGTCTGAACGGTCTCGCCGGTCCTCTCCACGGTCTTGCCAACCAGGAGGTGCTTAACTGGCTTACGGAGATGAAGAAGACTGTTGGTGACGACCTTAGCGACAAGAGCATCACCGACTACCTATGGTCTACCCTGAACTCGGGTCGTGTTGTGCCCGGATATGGCCACGCTGTTCTGCGAAAGACGGACCCCCGCTACATGGCCCAGCGCACGTTCGCCCAGGAGAAGATGCCGAACGACCCCATGTTCCAGCTGGTTAGCCAGGTGTACAAGATTGCGCCCAAGGTGCTGACGGAACACGGCAAGACCAAGAACCCCTACCCCAACGTTGATGCCCACTCGGGTGTCCTGCTCCAGTACTACGGCCTGACGGAGGCTAACTACTACACGGTTCTCTTCGGTGTCTCGCGTGCGATTGGTGTGCTGCCGCAGCTCATCATCGACCGTGCTGTTGGTGCACCCATCGAGCGACCCAAGAGTTTCTCAACGGCTAAGTGGATCGAGATCTGCAACAAGCTGTAAGGGGGAGAGACCATCGGGTTGCATTTTCTTTTAATCCAGAGACGAGGTTCCACGACATAGACAGGACTACAAGGGACAGCGGTGTATCAATTGGGGGGATGAGATAGAAATGCTCCTAAATGATACCACAAAAAAGCTGGCGCATGTACAAATAGTATAGCATATTGTGTGTTTTTTAACTTTTTGTTTATGCTTGTATAGACGTTGTGCAATGTGGCCATGTACTTGTTATATTGATTTTCCCCCGACGCATTGTGACAACTGTTCATCTCCACTCGATATTTATATATATATAGTAATAACAACATAAATAAGTTGATCTTTTGGGGGGTTGTTTTCTTTTTTCCTCTTACAGTATCTATCTAATGCATCTAAAGATAAACTAGTTATCTTGTTAATTTAGATATTCTTCAGTTGTGTTGAAGAAAAAAAAAGGATATAAACTAGTACATAGTGTGTGCTAAGTAGGTAGTTTCGGCGATGTTGACCAAAGAGGAGATTCCGGTATGTACTCAGGTCTCTGTATCTTTGGGGAAAGTCCGGAGTGTTGAGCACGAGGCAAGGCATTTTTAGGAGTTAGCTGGGCGGTCTGGGGTGGCCGTTAACGGGTACATAGTGGAATTGTTGAGGGAGGAAAGTCCCGACAAGAGAAAAAAAAAGGCAGCTCCAACAGAGTAGGCGCAATTTGGTCAGAAACTTTTTTTTTTTTTTTTTAGAAAGGAGAGATGTACCTAAGCTTTGTTGTAGTATGTTGTGTTACCAATTACAAACCTACGTGGTCTCAGGCTATTACTAGGTAGGTACATAGATAGGTTAGGTAGATTTAGTAGTACTTTAGCTTGGCTAAGCATCCAACAAATCCCGAATTTACATCCATCTTATCCATCTTACTACATTCATCATTTCTTTTTCCTTCTTCTGAACAACTTAAGAGCTTTCAATTCTGAAAGAGAAATCGATCTGTTTGTAAGTTTCATCGGGGTTCTTGTTGATTAAATACTTTGTATTTTATATCTTGGTGTGGTTGGAACACGTTTAGCCCCGTGTTTCTTTCGGTCCGTGGGTTTTTCTAGTCTGAACAACTAAACAACCCTCGAGGTGTTTTTTTACCCCCAGGTCCAACGGGTCTTCCCCCCTTCTCATCCCCTTCTGCATATGTCTCCGAGGTTCCTGAACTTTTAAATCCGCTGACCACCGACCGGGAACAAGATTACTGTCCTACGGTACCCGACACCAATCAGAAGCCATCTTCGCAGATTATCCGACCTTACTATAGTCCGATCTAACCTCACTCCGTATCGGAGCTTATTGTTGTTTGCGCTTATTATCTCTCCAACATCTTCCGTCGAGCTTCACGATTCCGATTTCTCAATTCCTTTTCAACTTTCCAACTTCACCCAGGCCCCTTCTCCCCTCCTCCTCCACTCCTCCCCCCTTTTCTTGCGAAGAAGCACCCGTTTGCCTTGGTCAGGCCCCCCTATTCAGTAACGACACCAAGCCATGTCCGCTGCTACCACCGCCGGTATGACGTCTCCCAAGTCGCTTGAGAAGAAGCCCATCAAGTTCTCCAACTTGTTGCTCGGCGCCGGTCTCAACCTCTTCGAAGTTACCACCCTGTAAGTAGCAACCATGTTCGATGTTCGATGTTCAATATTCGATATCTATACTATAGCCTATAGCCCTCGGATACGACGATCGCTAACCATGGATAAATAATAGGGGTCAGCCTTTGGAGGTCATCAAGACCACCATGGCCGCGAACCGAGGCGACTCTTTTGCTGGAGCGCTGGGTCGTATCTGGGGCCGTGGAGGTCCCCTAGGCTGTAAGCATCCCTTACCTTGTGATCCACTCTTCGAAACTGCGGTGTCGGTACCTTCGAGCTAACCAGCCTTACCGCTCTATAGTCTACCAAGGTCTCATTCCCTGGGCCTGGATCGAGGCCTCCACCAAAGGTGCCGTCCTACTCTTCGTTGCCTCCGAAGCTGAATACTATGCGCGGGTTGCCGGTGCTTCGGAATTCGGCGGTGGTATCATCGGTGGCGTGACCGGTGGTGTCGCTCAAGCCTATGCTACCATGGGTTTCTGTACCTGCATGAAGACAGTTGAGATCACTCAGCACAAGCTTGCCGCCTCCGGTGTCAAGCCCCCGAGCACCTTTGCCACCTTCATGGACATCTACCGCAAGGAAGGCATCCGGGGTATCAACAGGGGTGTGAACGCCGTGGCCATCCGCCAGATGACGAATTGGGGTTCGCGATTCGGTCTTTCTCGTCTCGCGGAGCAAGGTATTCGCAGGGCTACCGGTAAGGAGGATGGGGAGAAGCTCGGCGCCCTTGAGAAGATCACCGCTTCAGCTCTGGGCGGTGGTCTATCTGCCTGGAACCAGCCCATTGAGGTTATCCGAGTGGAGATGCAGAGCAAGAAGGAGGACCCTAACCGACCGAAGAACATGACGGTCGGGAACACTATGAAGTACATTTACCAGACCAACGGATTGAAGGGATTGTACCGTGGCGTGGCGCCGCGTATCGGACTAGGCGTTTGGCAGACGGTTTGCATGGTGGCTATCGGTGATATGTGAGTTTTTTTTGTTTTTTTTACTGCCCTTCCCTACTCTACTCTACCCTTGTCCCCCACATCCCTTAGTGTATTCTATCTCGAGTCATGACCTTGCATGCTAATACGGGAATTTCTAAATATAGGGCAAAGAGCTACGTAGAGAAGCTCACGGGCGAGACGGTCACGGCAAAGCATTAGACGGCGTTTTTTTTTACACGGGTTTGCTTTTTTGTTTCAACGGAACAAATAAAGGAGATCGATGGATTTGAAACGATCTCTTATCTGGCATTCATATAGACCTTATTCTTGTTTTCTTATCTTCCCTTTTTGACAACTTATTATGACTTTCCTCCTTCGGGAGATGTGTCTGGAAAACGAAACAAAAAGACATGTGCGTGGGCAAGTGCGTTGTTGTATGTCATATCTTATATATAGCGCCTCAACAGCGTTCAACCCTGGCTGCGGACTTTTACTGTACAGAGAAACGTGGTACCGGAATAGAATAGCGTTCGATGTCTGTTGCGATTACCTTAACCTGCTGGTGTCTTGAATGAATAAAGTGTGAGTTTTCTTTAACGTAAATAATGTCCTTGTGGTAGAAATACCGGCTGGAGTTATCATTGTTTAAGAGTGTAGGATATATATAACATTGCGCAACTTGTTGTACTAGCACGATCTAAAATAATGCACTAGGTAGGTACATACTAGGTAGTATGGATTTGATATAAACTATAAAGATGCTTCGCACTAGATATGGAAGCAGAAGCGAAGGGGTTAACCATTAAGGGCAGCCGTGGTAGTCGTAGTGCTACGGTTGGTGTGTAATAGGTTAAGTAATTTGATATATTGTGAGGTTGTTTTAGCTTATTTCAATTATACCTCTCATCACATAAATCGAAAAAAGGAGGTTGAGCTTTGTCGTTGTTATAAGAGGAGATAACTAACGACTTTTGCTTGCCTAACTTATATATAGACATAGGTATATCTAGTTTATATATATATAACTACCCGAGTATCTGTTGTGCAGTTGGGAGCTGTGATTTATATGTATGGTGATAGAGCGGTATACACCAGATTAGAGTAGATGGATAACCAGTTTTTGATAATGTATACGACAAGGACCGATGGAATTGGTGGTTTGTGGTAAAGGGTGAAAGCATATAGGCGGATAGGAAGGTATGTTGGGAAGAGCTTGTGAGGTTAGGTCAATACGTGTGGATAGTTTATATAGGTTGATCGTTGGCGGATGGGAATGGTTATAGGTATGCAGGTAGGTGAGTAGATATGATATGATATTTAGTGTTTCTCTCTCTCTCTCCTGGTTGTTATTTTTATTATTATATGCCTTTAAAAACATCTACTTTTTTCTTTTCATCTATGAATATCTCATTCGTTGCTATTCTACATTTATGCGTGCCATTTTTTTTTTCATTCGAGGTCAATACATACTTCTGCAGGAAAGCAATGATTGCTCCTCACAGAAAGGAAAGGTGTCGTGGGTTAGGAGAGCAGCCTACATGTAAGCCGGCAACTTCGATATGAGGCATTATAGATCTTCGTTCTCACGATGATATATACCTGGGGTCATGATTGTGCAAAATTCGACCAACCCCACATGAGCTCACCCCCACCTCTTGAGGCTTCACCTGAAGATATCGTCGCCTGATAACCCAGCTACTTAATTACCTACCTTACCTGCAGAAGTGCCAAATGCGAACCTGCTGTGCGGTGTTTCTCTATTATCATCCCCATGCAAATGCTATGGCGTGACATGATATGATATGACAATACGGTGAGAGTTACCGGGACTCTTGTATTCCGCTACGTGAGGTATTATTCACGACCCTCACCTTCCCCTCTTCCCCGCCCCCTCCCTACCACCCCGCTGACCCCAGAAGCAAAGCAGCTGGGGTAAGGTGTAAGTCCGGGGGGTTATATTTTATGATCATGATCTATGATGTTGTTGTCGTTGTCGTTGCGGATAGCAGTAGCAGTGGCAGCATGGGGATTATGGACGAGAAGCACATTCCGTGGGTTGATTATACGATTACTTAGTACTAGCTATAAAGCTAACCTAAGTGACTTGCTTTGCTCTCAGGATAATAGTAGAAAGATAGGATATAGCATTGTTCAGGACCAATCATATAGATTATAACGATTGATGTTAACCACTTAGGCAGTTCAAGTTATTTCGCTCTTATGAGCTAGCCTATTTTACAAGGGTTTGAGGCCTTTTCTCGCGCCCCAACCTCCCCGCGACATAGGAAGAAAGAAGTAGACATATCGTTTCATGTACGTAGTTATGTAAGTGAGGTGTTTATTTGGTCTTCGGCTTATACCTACCCGGTTGGAGCCTTGCGCTTCTCAGGCTTATTGTTATTATTATTACTATGATTTCAGTAGGTATGTTAAGAAGGAGAATGAAGAGGGAAACCGGATAGGAGCCTATTCATGTGAAGTTCCAGCAGGATCTACATGCATCGATGATCGATCTAGCGTAGAATATCACTCGCTACGAATCGGAGGTTCCGGATCTTCATATACGAATGAAATCTAGGGATAATTGTTTTTTTTTGTTCCGTTTCTGGTAAATTCATGGAAAATATCGGTACCATAATAGAGACGAAACTGCGAAAGCATGTGATATTTTAGGAGGTAAGAATGGAACTTTTGGGTATGTAATTGCACGTGGGATTTGGAGTAAGAGATAAGAAAAAAAAAGATTTTAACACAAAATAAAAATATACCAAGACAACTTGAACTGCCGGTGACCAATCACCGGTTACGAAATTACGCTTCTGGCATTCACACGTTGGAAGCAGGTAGTATTGTTGTATCATTCTGTAGTATGTACAATGAATGTTATTGTTGACATGCGGCTAAAAATAATACTTTACGTTTCTTTCTTTGTTCACCAACTACATATCTCTGCATTCTTGGGAACCTCCCGAAGCGGGATAGCATCGCTTAATTTAGGACTTGAGAAAGGGAAGATGCAAGTGCATGGGCTGATGTTGGATGATCGACACGGTAGTCGTAGGTAGGTAAAATGAGGTCAGAGAAGAGTTTACCTATCTGGTATATACGCGAAACACTAGGTAGTTCTTGTGGTCTTGTCTAGTCTGTACTATCTTGATGATTACGGTCACCGAAGGAAGAAGCACTTTTTACTTCTAACCATGTTCTCTCATGCTTGCTCCATTTTGACCGGTGGAGTTCTATATTTGTCGCGGATCTTGCTGCGAGGCCTTTCGTCTGCCGAGCCAGCGTTAGAAAAGAAATTGATCGATGCCCACGCAATCCCTTGGGACAGAAGAAGAAGGGGAAGAAATCGACGATCTGCCGCAAGGCAGAAACATAGTAGCGATGACGAGGATGATGATGTTTTCACCAACTAAGGTGAATCATCATGCATGTATGCGTGCTTTTTATTATTATCTACACTTGCCAAGATAGGGCACCGAGAGGCAGAGAGAAAAAGAGAGAGAGAGAGGCGTGTCTTTCCACGTTTGCGAAATTACGAATACTAGTAACAAAATTAGGATTAAAAGAAATACCAAGAAAAGTTGAGACCCGACTATGAGATGATTAAGTCTTGGTGTTTTAGTCTTACGAACCAAACAAAAAACAGAGAAAAACGTTTGGTGTTTGTGCTGCGTGTGTAGAAATGAACAGAGAGGGAGAGACATTACACAAGCGTCGTCTCAAGTCAGCTGGACGCCGATAGTTGCTCGTTCCGGAAGCCCGCGTCTTCTGCCTTCTTGGCTTTTCTCTGAGCCTCCGAATATCATCTTCCCTTCCGGAAAGCAAAGCCTCTTATCTATATGCTCTTGGCGGCAGGATGCCAATGGTTAGGATGTAAGGTAAAAAAGTATGGTAGCGTAAGCGCGTATCATTTCAATTCCACGGTAGTTGGCCAAATGGGCTCGAGGCCAAGTCCAAAGCCAAGTCCAAAGCCAAGCTTCCTGTCTGACGATGAAATACGAAAGGGAAAGAAGACGACGACAACGTTGACGTCGTCGTTGTCGTCGTAACTTAAAAAAGTTTGTTGTCGGTTTCAAGACAAGACATGACAAGACATACATGCATGTAGGTATCGGCATTTCCATCTTACACAGGTTATACCATTTTCCCTTATGTTACGTGTAAATATGCTAGCAAAGCCACACCCGTCGTGGTGTTTCTTGGCTCGACGGGAATCTAAGGACCGGTAATGTATGTCTTCCCAAGATGAGATTCTTGTCATTCATTTGAGATAGTATCGATATACGATAAATTGAACCCGGAGCCTTGGCGAGTTCTGCGCCTTGGGGCTTTTTGGGGAAGTTAACGTACGTACGTACGGTACGGCAGTTGACTTACACGACCTTACTACACTATGTTATGTATACACCATGACGCGAAATATGTCTCATGATAGAAAGAGATAGAAGACTTCTATGTTACGTGTATGCCTAATTAACGATGGCGACAGTGCTAAATATCTTACTTAGGTACTTGATGAATGGATGAATGACAATGATGATGACGATGGAAATGGCGATATTGAAGTGATTGGCAATCTATTCCCCGTGACAGGAGCGAGAATCCGGGACTAATCCGGGCCGCCAGCCCAAGGAGAAAGAATGCTACCGTTCGCCCTATCCCCTAAATATGTTGGATCAACGCGGTATGTTGCTGCACTTGTAGTCTAATTGGTGTAGTATGCAGCTACTACTACCTAACATCATCGTAACTTTCATCCTCTTTTCTCCCTCTCTCGCTCTAGACGCTCCAACTCCACCCCTTCCCCTGCCGAGCCCCGGAAACGGTCCGTTAAGCAAATGTCCTTTTCGGGGGAAGGGCCTAGGTCCTTGGGGGTGGAGGGGGGTGGAGGAGGAGAGAAGAGAGACGGTGGACGAAAGGGGGTTGCCACTTTATTCCTCAATCTGCGCTATGTATCTTAACAGGGATCTTGGCATCTTTTCTTGGCTGAGGTAAGGAGCCGTAAACCACGCGGCGCCGCTCCCCCGGAAGAAAAAGATTGAAAAAAAAAGGACGCTTCTAAAACTTTTTAACGCGGAAGGCGAAAATCTCCCTTGACCGAGGAGCGAGACCGTACGGATATAGAAGGGGTTTAGAGAAGGGGGCGGGATGGGGATTGGGATTGGGGGAATGGGGGAAGAGCTGACGAAATGGGGGGCCATTGGAATTAGGATGGGGGGAGCCACATGAGTTGCTGTACAGGGCAGGGCAGGACAGGGCTGTTGCTGCTGTGCTGTAATGTAATGCGCAAGGTAGCAGGCGATCCGTTCGCCTTGACGAGGCTATATACCGATAGTTGGATGGGCGTTGTCGGGGTCGTCTTGGCGGGTTCCTACATGCGGTAAACCCTTTTCTCTCTCTCTCTCTCTTTTACTTAGAATTGAAGTTCTAGTACCAAAGTTGCTACACTTCCCACATACATACGTAAATACCTATACTGACAAGTTGACAACATAATGCCCGGCGCCTTGCAGCGGGTATCCGTAGATACTAGATTGGTATAGATGCGATATACCCTCATGTGGTAATACGGTAAGGCGGAGGGCCCTTGCTTTGCCGGGAGACCCAAGATTAGGAGATAAAATGACCACATAATGGCTCCCGTAACTTAATCATCTCCGTCAAGGAGCCTTGGCTCTCTCTCCTCGGGTCCTGGGATAGTCTCCCTGATGCTAACTTTACGGTCGTCATCATGGCTAGTTTGATACATACTGATTAAGAGTTATTTTTTGAGGGTGGACCTTGTCTCTCCTTCCTTTTTCCCTTTTTCGTTCTTTTCTTTTTCTTTATCCCTCTCTCCCATGCGGAGGATTTCGTTCGACAGAATGGGGTATGGGGCAAAAAAACCTGGAGATCATCGTCATCGGCCTGGTCTTAGCAGTCTTGGCTTTTCCCACTCTGATAAGAGCGGTATTGCGAAAGGGAATAGAAGTCTTGGCAGTAGAAGCAACAACTTGTACCGAGTAAAGAGACGAGAGAGAGCCAAGTCCGCTATGGACGCTTGTCTGGCTTGGGATGACCGAGAGAGCGGGAAATAGTAATGAAAATAAAACAAATTCAGAAGAAGACCAAACAGAATCCATTTATTTGTCGGCAAAACTTCACAGTGTGATGTCTGTTTGCTTGGCACCATGAGTCTACCGTAGGAGTTGGTCTAAGATACATACATTTGGGGGTTTTACTTAGGAACGCGTCTATCTATGTATGCGGTAAGGGGAGCAGCCGCAGATGTACCGCTACATCTTACGCATCTGGGTTGGGCTCATCCTGTACTACACGTTACACGCCCTAATCCTCTACCCTCTCTATCTGATCGATTGCCGCGACATCTTCAGCACTTGCGTACATGAGCTGCATCTCGGAAGAAGCAAATGCCTTGGCATTGCCATGGGTTTAGATCGATCTACGAGAGACCCCAGGGGGTTGACAGCCTGGCTCCCGCTATTCTTGGATCGTAGGGAGATAGGTCCCTATGTACAGTCCATTGCATGCGTGATATAGTCTCATGTCACCAGTATGGATTTTAAGCATGGTAGACTGTTGAAGATGTAGTGTAGACTGTAGGTGAAAGTGTGTAGACACGCCGTTGGAGAGGTAGAAAGGCCCAGACGGCGGCCGATGAGATGTCCCAAGAGCAAGCCAACAACTTTTTGGCGTCTCCTAACTTTAGAGTGAACTGCCTAGAGGTAAAAAAAAATAGAGGATCCTTTTATCGAAGAAAAAGGCTTCTTCTGAGGTCGACTTTGGACCCGTCTGCACAGAATCTAGATCTGGCTTCTAGAAAACCCCATATTAGATAGAATACAGCTTCCGCGAACGGCAACCTAAGGAGTGCAGAAAAAAAGCCACCGTCGTATAGACGGCTAGGTGGTAGTTGGCCACCATCCAAGATACACGTATTCCTTTAACTCAATCTGGGCGCCGAGTCCTCAACAGTGCGCGCTTATCAGAGCGTCAGTGGGGGGTTGCAGAAGACCCTGACTCGGAAGCCATCCGGCCTTGAGGACCTTTTTTGACCACGTACAACCGCGGGCGCGAGCGACGATGGTTTCGAAAACGAGCAGGCCAGCCGATGGCGGTGAGGAAACAGACCGAGCGACTTATTAGTTCTACTCCAGCTTCCACAACCAAGCTCTGGAGCCCTAGAGAGGTTTCATTGATAGATACAACCGCTACATGGATCCTGGCTCCAGCTACCAACAGCTGGGTATAGGGATAGGTCTATAAGGTCGTTGATTTGCACATCCATCGCGTCTATCTACCTAGTACAGTGTACTATGTAGTGTAGTGTAGCGTAGGTCCGCATACATAACGACTCAACCGCGGCACGCACTTTTACGTGTATGACAGATTAGCTGGGTCAACATGGCGGTAGGCGGTAGTCCAGGGGTGGGGGTATGTAGGCCAAACTACGATCAGCTAAGGTACTCATGAGGTATGAGGTGATGCGGATGCGGATGAGCATGAGCATGAGCATGAGCATGAGCATGTACGTGGTTATACGCTGTATGTAGGGTAGTGTCATTCCGTAGCTGCAAATAGATAGATACCTAGGCTGCTAGGCTAGATAGCGTAGGCAAGGCAGATCCGCCTCGAATGGATGGAATAATACCACGCAGATTTGGCGTCTATGCGTAGCTATAGAGAGAGATAAGCCGGTTTTTCGGAAACGCGAGCATGTCATATAGCGAGGTAAACAAATCGGAAAGTGTACCTGAGAGACACCGCATAATGTCCGAGTAAAGAGCCATTGACCAGTGACAGACCTCGGCGTGGAGGTCGCGAAATGGGAAATTTTTGTTAGCGACTCGAGCCGCTCGATCCTCAGATCCTCCCAGTGGAAACTAACCCCGGCTTAGCACTGTCCTTATTTCATTATTACAGTGAATCCCAGCCATCTAAGTGAAAAGTCCACTAACGGCGGAGCGTTGGTTTTTTTTTTTTTTTTTTCCCTCTTCTCTCGTTTTGGTTTTCTTTTTTTATGAGCTGCGTGCCTTTTAGCTCTAGCGCAATCACATCAGAAACCACACCCCCTGCTGCGCGAATCCGATAGTAGTAATTTCACTTTTGCGCACAGGTGATTGGTGTAATAGCCATCGTGGAGGTTGTCGAAATCATGAGCATGGAGAGCTATCGTAATGAGCCATATCCGGAAGTAAATGCGACGCTATGCTGCGGTTTGCAGGTGCATTTTCAGTAATTAGACCTGCGGGATGGACGCCTTTGAAACAAACCCACTTGAGCGCAACGCGAGACCTTCATTCATTCAATTCAATTCATCTTCATTCTGGATAGTTTGAGCCACGTAGGTAGTCGTAGTCTCTGTACCAGGGCCAAGCCGGCATATCGAGGGTTTACCGCACGCATTCTGAGCCCAGAAAACGACATGTCTTGGATGGATGATCATGTAATCCTAGTAGAAGGCCTTGGCTCAGATACCCGTACACTAACATCCTTTGGATTTGCGGTCCCTTTCTCTCTCTCCTCTATCCCCATCTTGCTCCGTCTTGCTCCATCTTGCTGGAGAAATCAACCTTGTCAGAGTTTTGGGGGGAGAACAGACCTACTGCTAATTGACGATTTGATTGATCGTTGAACCCGGCTAGCACGGGTTGAACGGGTTGAATGGAAGCTATCGGCACGGCAAGTGGGAAAGCGAGCCGGACGGATGTATGCTACCTACAACTATACAACCAACTTACAACTACAACTACTTTAACTAGATAAGGAGGCTAGAAAAAAAAAGTGTACTTCAGCTTCAAACTGCGGTTATAGATGTTGTTTTCTTTTATGTGGAGCAACGGCTATACCGAGCGAATACTAGGCCTAGGAAAGGAGCGGAAGCGCGAAGTTGCATTTTGACCGAGCCTCGCTTTAAAGAGGCAAATCCCTATCGGTGTGTAGTAACCTATTGCCTATGTATGTGTATTGGTGTGTAAGTGTGTGAGTGTGTGAGTGAGAATGAAGTATCTTTGAGGGAAATAAAATTTTGAGCAGAAGAATGACCATGTCCAGCCGGTAAGAGGTAAGAAACGCAACGTTCAGCCAAGCAGCGATTGGAAGAAAAAAGCGTAATGGAACGGCCTGCAATGTGGTCTGTGGTTCCTTCAAGTTCTTCTGGGGTAATACGGAAAAAATGCGGGATTGGATCCCATGACGTATTGGCGATAAGCCACATAACAATCAACTTCAATGGAATCGTAGGTAACCTAGCATTGCTACCATGTACATACCTACATATCTTACTTACTAAGTATCTACATACCTATGTAACCTACATAGTTACATACATAGTATGGATGTACCTAAAGTTTCAATCGTCATTTGATCCTTACAACTTAGAATATACATTGTATATGTACTTCGTACATTATTTCTCTCTATTCAATTTGCTGGGTTTGAGCTCCTGGGCGTCCTCCACACAGCTCCCTAGCTCACTTTCAATTCTCACTCCCGTCTCGTGCTTATTTGCCCGGCAACCGACCCCATCTGGTTAGGTAACTCGCCTCGCGTGGATTTAGACTACTACTATGCACACTACTTAGTAAAGTCCACCGCAACCCCATCCGTATATTTATGGTTTGTGGTTAACGGTCTGTGGTCCGCGGCATGGAGTGTTTTTTGTTAGTCGTAGTTGGTTGGTGCTATACCGACTATCGTGATGATTGTCAGCTCTACCATATCTCATTACCGTTGATGTCTATCTATATATGTGAGTGTGTCGGTATGTACGCATGTACGCATGTACGTATGATGTATGATGTATGCTAGGCACATTACATACACGCATGCATGATACCTAATAAACCTAATATATCTAGGTAATCTACCTACATATAATACGTACATAGAATATTCCATACATAACCTACCTAAGGTAAGTAATCAGTACTTAACCAACCCAACTTGACCATTCGTATCCTCATGGTGATAAAACAGGCTTAGCACGTACATCGAGGTAGAGAGGCCTGTGGTGCTGTAAATAGTGTAGTCATCTGGGCGCTGGAAATGAAACAGACTGGAGAAACGATTGATGGCGGAAGGATCAGCGGATTTCCAAGTCCTCTGCGCCTATGATAAATTGGATAACCCTTTTTAGAAAATAGCTCATTGTTATGTTTGCACCAATATGCACGAGCACAATTCAGAAGCCTACATACAACGATGTACATACTTACATGTAATGTAATGTAAGGCCAGGCTAGCCCAGGTAATGTAAGGTAATGTAATGTAATAATGTACCAAATGTACCTAATGAACAAATTAGACCCCACATCTACTCCGTGTACGCACAGTCCTAAATACTGTTAACTCGCGACTCGCGGATCCAGTCTAGCGACCGTGGTCCATCACACTGTGAATAGCAAGCATGGATGCATTGCATGGGTGGCCCGGCCGCCGGTTAAGAGCCCATGCCATTATGGTCATGGTTTTTGCGACGACCGTGCTGTCGGTTTGCAGAGCTCACGCAACCATGATTTCTTTCCCACTTCTCTGATAGAGAGAAAAAAAAAATCCGACCTAATCAAAACACAACGCGAACAAGCGAGAGGGAAGCTAAAGTAATACCAGCCATTGAAGCTGCATGACGGTTGTAAAAAGCCCAATTAAAGGTTAATAATAGATACAGAGACTCATCCATACAACTAATGAGAAAAATAAAACTTTGTTCACTACCAAGTCCTGTCTGGTCTATTCTCTGCGTGTTTGCACGCAAATGGAAGTTGAAAAAGCTCAGCGCACACTGTCGTCATTGGTCGCAACACTGCGCGATTATTGTACTGAGAATGGTGGCCAGAGCTCGCAGCTAGTTGTTTTCGGAGATAGAGTAACCCAGTATATTTCATATCAGATACTGTGTCTAGCTACCCCTGTAAGTCGGTGGTTCCTTAGTCAGTTCTTCATGTCAATAAACATTTGAGGTACAAGGTACAATGTACCAATGCACATGCAAAGCTTTACACTAGGAAGCGTTGAGAGAACAATAGATCGGATGGGAGCCAGTACAAACAATGTACTCAAAAAGGGAAAAAGCATGAAAAAAAAATTGGAGAAGAAAAAAAAAAAAGAGTGAGTGAAAATCTTCAAAGTAGAATCATAATGGTTACGGAATGGCCAATATTCGATCAATTGTTCTTATTGAATGAGAAATACCCTCTAAATTCTTTTACGCTACCTGCAGAAAAAAAAAAGGTTTATTCAAGGTAGATGGGCAAGCTTGGCAGATTTGGTAGGAACAGGTATCGGCGGTAGAAATCAGCAAGGTTGCGGGAACTCCAAAAGGTACCTTAACCTAGATATTGTGGGGCAAGAACGCACTGTGACTGCCACGGCCACGGCCACGCAGGTGTCCACCATCAAAGTTCCCTTGAGCTCTCTTTCGGAAGGAAGGTCAGTTTTCTGTTATAAGAACCTCATCCCGCTCAGCAAGCGCCATCTACCTTCTTTCTCTCCCCTTCCCACCTCACCGCGTTCTTGACTTTCAAGTCCGTCCAGCCAAATACCTCTCCCAAGGTCCAAGGTCATTTACGCTGGTGCCTCGTCAACTCCAACACTCCTCGACGACCAACATTTCCCACCAAAAACATTAATTCCAACCCACCATCCTAGTAGCATTCCAGTGCGGTCGTCCTTATTCGTCGCCGACTTTTTCCTTATTACCTAGGGCCATCCTCACCTTCAACCAAAACAAATCATCCTTTCCTCCTACCATTTTTTACTTCCCACTGTTTATAGCGGTACAGTAGAAAATAGGTTGTTCTGGATAAGCTCGCCACCATGGCCGAGTCCAACGCTGCCGCTGCGCCGGCTTTAAACACCAACATCGAGTCGGGAGGCTTCGATGAGAAGGCTGCTCACCGCCCTGCGGATCCCATCCACGACACTAAGGGAAAGGCTGAGGAGGATGAAGATGAGGATATCGATGCCCTGATCGAGGACCTCGAGTCCCACGATGGCAACGCCTTCGATGAGGAGGAAGAGGGTGAAGGAAACCCCGCTACCGGTCGCGTCGTTCCCGACGAGATGCTCCAGACTGATACTCGTGTTGGTCTTACTGAGGGTATGTTTTGATGTTCTCTTCTCTTCTATTCTGCATTCGCGCGCAGCAATTGCTAATATCTCGCAGCTGAGGTTACGAACCGTCGCCGTAAATACGGTCTCAACCAGATGAAGGAGGAGAAGGAGAACCTCGTTCTCAAGTTCCTCGTAAGTTTACTTACCTTGCTGCCGCTGAATATATGCAATTGCGCGGCTTCAATTACTTACCCTTTTCTTTTCCCCAGGGTTTCTTCATCGGTCCCATTCAATTCGTCATGGAGGCTGCTGCCGTCCTAGCTGCTGGTTTGGAAGACTGGGTTGACTTCGGTGTCATCTGCGCTCTTCTGCTTCTCAACGCCTGTGTTGGTTTCATTCAGGAATTCCAGGCTGGTTCTATCGTCGACGAGCTCAAGAAGACTCTTGCTCTCAAGGCTGTTGTTCTCCGTGACGGTACTCTTAAGGAGGTCGAGGCTCCCCAGGTCGTCCCTGGTGATATCCTCCAGGTCGAAGAGGGTACTATCATTCCTGCTGATGGCCGTATCGTCACCGACGACGCCTTCCTCCAGGTTGATCAGTCCGCTATCACTGGTGAATCTCTCGCTGTCGACAAGCACAAGAACGACCAATGTTTCGCTTCCTCCGCCGTCAAGCGTGGTGAGGCCTTCATTGTCGTTACTGCTACCGGTGATAACACCTTCGTTGGTCGTGCCGCTGCTCTCGTGAACCAGGCTTCTGCCGGCTCCGGTCACTTCACCGAAGTTCTTAACGGTATCGGCACAGTTCTCCTGATTCTCGTCATTCTCACTCTTTTGGTTGTCTGGGTTTCTTCTTTCTACCGATCCAACCCCATTGTCGACATCCTCCGTTTCACTCTCGCCATTACCATTGTTGGTGTCCCCGTCGGTCTTCCTGCCGTCGTTACCACCACCATGGCTGTCGGCGCTGCTTACCTTGCCAAGAAGAAGGCCATCGTCCAGAAGCTTTCTGCTATCGAGTCGCTTGCTGGTGTCGAAATTCTTTGCTCCGACAAGACTGGTACTCTTACCAAGAACAAGCTGTCGCTCTCTGAGCCCTACACCGTCGCTGGTGTTGACCCTGAGGACCTCATGCTTACTGCCTGTCTCGCTGCTTCCCGCAAGAAGAAGGGTATTGATGCCATTGACAAGGCTTTCCTCAAGTCCCTCCGCTACTACCCCCGTGCCAAGGGTGTTCTCTCCAAGTACATCGTCAAGGAGTTCTTCCCCTTTGACCCTGTCTCCAAGAAGGTTACCGCTGTCGTTGAATCTCCCCAGGGTGAGCGCATAACCTGTGTCAAGGGTGCTCCCCTTTTCGTCCTGAAGACCGTCGAGGAAGACCACCCCATCCCTGAGGAGATCGACCAGGCCTACAAGAACAAGGTTGCTGAGTTCGCTACCCGTGGTTTCCGTTCTCTCGGTGTTGCTCGCAAGCGGGGTGAGGGTGCTTGGGAAATCCTCGGTATCATGCCTTGCTCCGACCCTCCTCGTCACGACACTGCCCGCACTATCAACGAAGCCAAGCGCCTTGGTCTTTCCATTAAGATGCTTACTGGTGACGCCGTCGGTATCGCTCGTGAGACTTCTCGTCAACTCGGTCTTGGAACCAACGTTTACAATGCTGAGCGTCTTGGTCTTGGTGGCGGCGGTGACATGCCCGGTTCTGAGGTTTACGATTTCGTTGAGGCTGCCGATGGTTTCGCTGAAGTTTTCCCCCAGCACAAGTACAACGTCGTCGAGATTCTGCAACAGCGTGGTTACCTCGTTGCCATGACTGGTGATGGTGTCAACGACGCCCCGTCGCTCAAGAAGGCCGATACTGGTATTGCTGTCGAAGGTGCTTCTGATGCTGCCCGATCTGCTGCCGATATCGTCTTCCTTGCCCCCGGTCTAGGTGCTATCATTGATGCTCTCAAGACTTCTCGCCAGATTTTCCACCGCATGTACGCCTACGTTGTCTATCGTATTGCCCTTTCTCTTCACTTGGAGATCTACCTTGGTCTGTGGATCGCCATCCTGAACCGTTCCCTCAACATTGAGCTGGTTGTCTTCATTGCCATCTTCGCTGATGTTGCTACCCTCGCCATTGCCTACGACAACGCTCCCTACTCCATGAGCCCTGTGAAGTGGAACCTGCCCAAGCTCTGGGGTATGTCCGTCCTTCTCGGTGTTGTCCTCGCTGTTGGTACCTGGATCACTGTCACCACCATGTACGCTCAGGGTGAGAACGGTGGTATCGTCCAGAACAACGGTCGCATGGATGAAGTCCTGTTCCTTGAGATCTCGCTCACTGAGAACTGGCTCATCTTCATTACCCGTGCCAACGGTCCCTTCTGGTCTTCTATCCCCTCGTGGCAACTTACTGGTGCCATTCTGGTTGTCGACATTCTCGCTACCTGCTTCTGTATTTGGGGTTGGTTCGTCGGTGGCTACACCCACATCGTTGCCGTTGTCCGTATCTGGATTTTCTCTTTCGGTGTCTTCTGTGTTATGGGTGGAATCTACTACATGCTCCAAGACAGCGTCGGATTCGACAACCTCATGCACGGCAAGTCGCCAAAGGGAAGCCAGAAGCAGCGTTCGCTCGAGGATTTCGGTAAGTCTTATACCTATAAACATGACCCCCTGTTTCAAGAATTCCATGCTAACACGTTTCACAGTGGTCTCACTCCAGCGTGTCTCCACCCAGCACGAGAAGTCCCAGTAAAGCTGAATGCAGGCTTATGGCTCGGCGATACCCCCTCTGGTCATGGCCTCTGGGGGTATATTAATAATATGAGATGCATCCTACTGCCGATATTTCTATAAGGCATATTCTTATGTGGAATACGGATGCGATCTTTTTCCCTTTCCTATTTGTACAATGAATTATGCGGCGGGCAGACCAAGGTCATATACCCCAACGTCTCATAGACTAATGCAATGAAAAAAGTATAAACTTAATGTACGCTCTCTTAAATGTGATAATGATTTTCAAGAATCTATCTAGCTAGTCAGTTTGTGGCTGCTTGTCGCCAGCAAGTAGTGTTAATGAATGAATAAATGTGTGTATGGCATGGTGACAACTACGATCTCCTATATTTTCGACAGATATGTGATTGGATGTGAATTGTCATGGTATAAACTACTCCAGTTTCTTAGAGTTTGGTTTTTTGATTATAACCTTAAAACGGTGATTGAAAGAACACACCAACCAATACCAACCACGTGACTTGCACAACCAGTTCTCTTTACCTACATCTACCACAACTTGTTCTTCTCCTGCCTTTGGTTTTTTTTTTTCATATAAGATTTTATTCTTTAATTTTACCTTCGGTTTTTTTTTTGTTAAACTCCAACGGACACAAAGGATTAGGTTTTCCGAACATGCATTTTTAACTTTGCTGGATATCTACTTATATGTGTTACATATGCCCAATACATCATCAGCCTCGCTAAGTCACTTGCCACAGGTTGACCTGCAGTTCAACATTTGGATATGGCAGCCAACATACCAGGTTACTACTTTGGTGAGTAGTAATTTCAAAACCAATAAAATCCATAGTGTATTTTGAATATATCTAACTATCGTCTCTCTCTCTAGACCCAGAGAAGCGTCGCTACTTCAAGATAGAGAACAGCCGAACAGCGCCCAGCAATGCAGCCTGGTCGTCCGAGAATGTCAAGAAGCGGAAGCTCGAAGACGAAGCGGCGGCAGCGGCACTCCGGCGCATGAACCTGACAAAAAACCGGATCGCCCGGTCGAAAGCGCTGAGCGAGCCGCTGATGGGAGGCTTCTTCGCCCGCGAGTGCGGCGATGTGGGGCGCGATGTCCTCGCCGCTTGCTTCGCCGAGGGCGTGCTGGAGAAGGGCCAGATGCTCCTGGGGGACGCGCGGTGGGGGAAGGGTTCTAATGTCAGACATATGTACATCAGCGGGCAGGACACTAAGACGGGTCTGGGGACGGCTTATGCGAGTAAGATATCCCATGTATCTGGTCCCGACTCGGCCCGGAGCTGGGGGGGATTATCGAGGGATTGGAGATGCTGAGATAGGTATTCGCAGACCTTGACGACTTTAGCCTTATATCGACCTACATACCTAGAGACAAGAATGGCCGGTATGTCGCGCGGGTCTAGATTTTTATATTATATTCTTATCAGCACACATTCAGGGGTAGGCCTGCATGCTAATGGATGGGATATATAGCGTTCATCGCCGGCTGCTCGCCGAGTACGTCACCCCGGGGAACCAGATCGCGCCGTACCAGGAGATGGCGATACCGCAGATCTCGGACATCAAGTACCACGAGCGCACCAACCAGATCCTGATCACCTCCCAGAAGCCCGGCAGCGAGGTGTCCATGTGGGCTTTCACGCCCAAGGTGACGGAACCGGACGATAGGCGACCGCACTGGCTCTTAGGACGAAGTGGGTTTTTCCCTTTCCCCTTCCTTTCTTTAATTATCATCCCCCGGAAAAGGGGGAAAAGCCCGAAACTTAACAAGAGATATGTCTTTGTGATATATACATAGCTATTTAACTAACACGGCCGGCGAAACCACCCGGATGCTACACAGGCGGCGTCGAGGTATACACCAACATCCAGACCCGCGGCGCGCGGCCGCACCGCGACTACCAAGCGCACTGCGTGGCGCCCGCGCCGCCGGGCTCGGACTCGATCTGCGTCGTGGGCACGAACCGGGGGCTCACGCAGTGGGACAGCTCGGGGGCCATGAAGTGGCTGACGCCGCCCGACCTGCCCCACGCGCCCTTCCGCGACACATTCGCCGTCTCCCACCTCTCGCCCCCCGTGGTCCTCTTCGGCGGGCGGCCGGGGGCGCTCTACCGCGCGGACCTGCGCGCGCGCCGCGACAGCTGGGAGAGCCCGGTGCTCCGCGGCCCGGGGCCCCTGACGCACGCGCGCTGCCTCGACGCGCACCAGGTCCTCGTCGCCGCGCTGGGCAGCCACCTCGCGGTCTACGACTTGCGGTTCCTGAGCCCCCCTTCTTCGACCTCAACCTCTTCCTCTGATCACCATCCCCAGTCCCCGCGTTACAACGGCAGCAGGGGCGCCAACGCGCAAACCCCCGTCCTCACGTTCCCCGCTTACCTCAACCGCGCGCACATATCCATCGGTCTGGACCTGGACGCGGCATCCGGCGTCGCGGCGGCGGCGCACGACGACGAGGGCGGGACCGTGGCCCTGTACTCGCTGCGCAGCGGGCGGCGCCTGCGGTGCGCGGCCCTGGACCGGTCTCCCGCCCCCGCCCAGGCCCCCGTGCGGAGTATCCAGTTCCAGACCTTTCCGGGCGACGCGACGCCGACGCTGTTCGTGGGGCGGGGGAGCAGTATATGTGCGTATTCTTTCGGGGTTGAGGGGGTGGGGGATGAGGCGTAGGGAAGAAGGGGGGAAGGGGATAAAACAAAAGGGAGGTATATTGCTTTAGTGTAAAAGGGGGGTTATGGGATTTAATAAATGGATGAATGGATGGATGGACAGAATTCTCTCACTCGATGGGATTAGGGATTAGTTTCCATGCATAGTTATGAAACAAAGCAATGGGTTTTCTCTCTTGTTTTACCTGCGAAAAAAGGAAACAAAAGGGGGGCGAAGGGGAAAAGGGGAATATAACATATACAACCTATCTTCTTAAAATATGTTGAAGTAACTAACCATCTTCTCCTTCATTTCTTTCCATCTATCATCTACAGCGAACCCCCTCCCCCTCCCCTGTCCAAAAAAATATCTCCCTTTAACATGCTTCCAAATACTAATACCCTTACCATACTATTCCCAAAGTAATTTTCCCTGCAACATCCCTACCCCTTATCTCTTCATATCAATGTTGAAAAAATAGCCCTTTTAGTTAGATGTACGTATATAACAGTGTATTTGTGTAGATGTGCGTCTGTATTCATATATCTCTTCCCCCTCTTCACCCTCCCTACCCCCCATCCGTATTACCATTCAACCGATACGTCCCCTCGAGCTCCGGGAACGCGCGATGGAACTCGGGGCCGAGGGACCAGTTCTCGAGGCGGCGGAGGTGCCTCTCGAAAACCGGATTAATCAGGACCTCGTCCCCGTCGGGGCTCAGCAGCAGCGCGTCCTCGTCCGTATACGGCCAGCCGACGCGCACCGTGCCCGTGAAGGGGATGAAGAAGTCCTCGAAGAGGTACGTATCCTTCTTCTCGCCTTCCCCTCCTCCTGCTCCCCCCCTGCGCTGCCTCTCCCTCTCCCTCTCCCTCTCGTCCTCCTCCCGCTTCGCCACGAGCTTATCCCGCATCTCGGGGAACGGGATGTAGTCCTGCCAGGCCGGGTGCTTGACGCGGCGCTGCGCTTCCGTCGGCCGGATCCAGCTCGGCATGCGGTCGTAGTTCTGGCTGCTGGGGTCGACCTGCCAGCGCATGGCCAGGAACATGACGTACAGCACCGCCACGCGCTCCGGCAGCGTGTATAGCCCGGGAAAGGTGGATAGCACGTCCGTGAACACTTTGGACAGCGGGTGCGCGTACGCGCTGCGCGACGGGTTCAGCAGCGACGACACGGACGGGTACCGCGGTCCTAGCACCTCCCGCGCGCCCCACCCGTCGGCCCCGCGCTGCCGGCGTTCGCGCAGGAAGTCGAGGAGCAGGCTGTCGAGCGGGCACGTCGGCGCGCAGTTGTTGAACGGAGTGGAGTAATCGGTCCATGGCGGCGGTGGTGGTAGGGGTAATGGCGGGTTCGTGGGTTCATGCCCGAGACTATGAGGATGGTGATGGTGATGAGGATGATGAATATTATAATTATGATTACCGCTACCGCCACTGTGGCTATGATCGTGGTGGCCGGTGTTGCCGCTATTGCTATCGCCGCTGTTGCTGTTACTATGATGGATGTACTGCCGCGAGGCTGCTGTTACCGCTGCCATGTGCCGCGGCGGTAGGGATGCGCCGTTCCAGTCATGCTTCATAGGTAGATGTTGGTAGGCAGGCGAGTCCTGGGGCCCGTCGACACCCGTACGGATCCGGCTTATGTGGTGGTGGCCCGCAGTCGTCGGTCCTAGCAAGAAGTCGAGCTTGAGCTGTTCGCCAGTACTGCTAACGTCGAGGCCATGGTACAGTTCCTGTCGCTGTTGGCTCAGCAGCATGACCTGCTTCAACCCGGGGCTTGACTGTGCTGGCGTATGACTGTGGTGCAGGGGCGAGTCGGCCGTAGATACTGGGGACGTAGCACTGCTGGGCGTCGCTAGGTTCTGGGGGGTAGGAGGGGGAGCGGAGGCAGCCGGAAAGGGAGGAGGGAGAGCAGGCGGGACGGCGGCGGGGTGGTTGGGTATAAACGTCGGGGTAGGAGATGCGAATGAAGGTTGAGCTGAGGCGTAATTAGCTTTTTGTCTTTCTTTTCGGCTTTGCCCCTTTCTAGTCCAAGCTATCACCACAGCAGTAGTGTAGATATGTAGCTTTCATAATAGACAGACCGATAGCAACGACGAAGGCGACAATGATGCAGGCACGCACGAACCTTGCTGGCCCGACAGCACGGGTTGTATAAGGGCCATGATAGAGGCCAAACGGCCCCTGATCTCAGCATTCTCGGCCTCGACAGCCTCCTTTTGACGGATGACAGCTTGGAGCTCCTGGTACGGTTGCTGCGACGTGAGCTCCTGTATCCTCTTTTCTAGGGTCTCGATCTGATTCCTAGTGCGTTCGCGTATTGCTCGCTGTGCTTCTCGATCTGTGGCCGTGGGGGAAGGAAGGGACAGACTTGAATTAGCATGACGAAGACCGAACAATGTAGGCGAGGAAGAAAAAGATGGACGACGATAATGGACAACAGTATAGGTTACATGATATGATCACACACACGGGGACTAGGTCAAAAGCGCAGGCCTACTAAGAACAAACGAACAACATCTCCCAACCTCTCCCCCCCCTTTCCCTCTCCAAATCCCAAAGCGAGACAACAAGATGGGGAACCCTGTCTGCGGGAGAGAAACGCGAAAGGGCTTCCAACTCCGAGGCATATACATGAGTTCTAGTAAGTAGAAAAGACACCCAGCTAGCCTCGTAATAACCCAAGGGGGAGCTGAGAAGAGGGGGCCGCAGAAAAAACGGAAAGACAGTTGAATATATCAAATAGCCCTGCCCCCCTCCCCTCCAAAAAGAAAAAAAAAGGAACACAACCAGACAAGATATATACAAAAACCCCTAGATAGGGCGGCCGCAGAAAAGAAGAGTAGTTTTTAAACAGAATATAGCACATATATATATGATATCAGACCTCTCTCTCTCTCTCCCCCTCTCTCCCCCTCTCTCCCACACCTCCAAGCAGAAAAAAAAAACCGGGGATTCAGGGCCGCGAAACAAGGACCAACATAAAGCAAAATCAAAAAAAAAAAAAAAAAAAAAACCACAAACCATTAGCCCTCTTCTTCGCCAGCTGCTCCGGCGTCAGATTAGCCACGCCCCTAGCGCTGCCGGCGGGCCCCGCGGCGCGGCGCTTCCTCGTCCGCTGGTCCTCGGGCGGCGCGGCATGGCGGGTCTGGGTCTGGATCTGGGAGGGCGAGGCGGAGGCGGAGGCGGAGGTCGAGTCCGCGGGGGAGTGCTGGTCGTCGGGATTGTGGTTGGGGGAGAGGCCGCGCTTATGCGGGCTCGCGGACCGGGGGGGTTGCGCGGCGGCGGAGGAGGAGGGGGGGTGTATAGTGGCGGGAATAGCAGTAGTAGCGCTAGTAGGAGTAGGAGTAGGAGTAGGCGTGGCAGCAGTGATAGTCGGTGTAGGATGCTGCTGATAAGCGGTAGAGGTAGAAGTGGAAGTGGAGGAGGAGGTCGGATTCGAAGTCGGAGTCGGGGTCGGAGTCGTAGTGGAAGGAGAAGGAGAAGCGATCGATGATGATGAGTAAGGAATCATTATCACACACACACACACACGCACACACCCCCCTTTTTCACCGTCTAAACCCCCCTCCCTTTCTCCGATTTGACCCCCCCAAAAAATAGGGGGAGGTAATGTCAATGTACTTAGTAAGGTAAGTCAAAGTACCTAATACCTAGTCAGATAGCAAGTCGTAGTAGCAGCCGTAAGTAGCACCACTTAATAAAAACCCGCGCCAAAACGCGGTTAAGACTGGGGGTTACATGAGCCGAATTTAGTCCAAAAAAAAGGGGGCGTGTGAAGGGGTGTGGGATTCGAAATTTCCAATACGCTGAGGTACACAAAAAGGAATATACATGCACAGTGAGCGATGCTTAGGGGTGCATGTGAGTGCTGGTGTATGTGTGTGTGTATGTGCGTTATGGGATGTAGTGTATGTGTAGTGTAGTGTGGTATAGTGTAGTGTAGTCCAGAACGAGCTTTTTGCCAATGAACTTAACTTGATTGACTGCACATGTGGTCCGTGTTGCCAGAATGGCGCCAGGGGTTGTTCGTGGGGAAATGGGAAAAGGGCTGAGCCTCCAATGAGAATCGAGCAAATGAATCAGGAACGTGCTGTCTGCTGAGGACCACTCGAGTCAAGCACGGCTAGCACTAGTCCGGGGATGTGAATAGTAAAGCGATTTATTGCCGAGAGCGCTTTTCTATTTGTTGAAGCTCCTAGCTCTCCGAATGCATGTTCGGGAGTGAAGCTACTTAAGTGCTAGTAGCGTAGCTGACAGGAGCATACATACACCTACCGATTCTTTAGCTTGAGACTAGATAGGTACGTATGGTTAATATCTCGTAATATAGCTTACATAGGTAGAAGGTACCTTAGGTACGTTGATTCGGTACCATCATGTCCAAACTTATTTTCGCACGCACCGTGGTACGCGTCGTGTAGGTTAGTATTTAGTACGCAGACGAAAAATATACAACGGAAGGACATTCGTAGGATTTCATGCCAATCATTGTGTCAGGAGAAGTAATTATTTTATTTTTCTCGTTTTCTCCTCCAGATATCCCGGTTACTTGTTGTCTTCATTAACTCAAACCTCACCCCACCTCCCCTTAGTATCGCGTAGGTCCATTGCAATGTCTAATAATCACTACATCCCAAACCCCCACCCCGTATATTTCTACTTTACTCCGAAGATGCTCTCGCTAGAGCCTCGTGTAGGTGCGGCGGGAACCGGTACTTCAGCTGGCTCGTGTACGTCGTCAGGTCCATGCTGATCTGCTTGAGATTGTCGCACATCATGCGACGCGTGCCCTCGTTACCGCTGAACTGCCCGCTCGTGAGCCGCTCCCGCTGTCTGATGCAGCAGGTGATGGTCCACATCAGCAGGTTCGGTACGTTGATGGCGACCGTCTGCGACAGACCCGAGAAGTTGGACGCGTAATGCCGGATCTTCGCCGGGTCGCCGTTAGCTTCCAAAGGTAAGATCTCCAAGCCGCGGATTTTCTATAGCAATGTTAGTGTTCTCTCCCTTCAAGTAACATAAATTGTAACCGTAAGTTGGGTAATAACTTACGTCCAAGGATTCGGGCCACTGGCCAGCCTCTACCAACCCCTTGATCTCGCTCATCTGTAACAGGAGGTTGCAGGCAACTCGGTTCTGCTCCTCGATCTTCGTGTAAAACATGGCGTCTTTCTCGTACATCGACATCATCGTTGCGGCGAGCTGCACCGGATCGTCGATAGACGCGAGACTTAGACTGCTTCCGGGCTGAGCCTCGGGATCCTTGCCATTGGACCGCGGCTTGACTGGTATCAGCCGCATAGGGTCCTCGCCAATCTCTAGCGAAATGGCCTCGCTCAATGCACGGCTGACAATAGTAACGACACTGTCGTAGTCTCCAGCAAGGTGGTATAGTAGCACGGCATCTGTGGTTCTGCCATTGTCGTCGGCGAACCGAGCTGCCTGTAACGTGACCGTCTTGACGAAGTCGTCCTCTTCTCGTAACCCGATGAGCGGGCCGCGTTCTTCGATTAGTCCAACAATGCGACGTCCATCCGGTCTGATATCCCCGATAAGTTTACTGAACTCTCTGGACTCCAGCACTAGCTCTCGTAGGGCTACGTGACACAGCTCTGCCTGCTGCCGTCCGGCTTCACCAGGTAGGTCAGCATTTAAGCAGATGAAGGTGAGATAATCGACAGCCGAGTCGACGTCAGCGGCTCGGAAGTCCCGGGTGTAGTACCCCAGCATCCGACCGAAGCTCAGCTGCGGCTTGGAGCGGGTGTCGTACGACAAGAGGGTGTCAGGCGTAGTCCAGGGGTCGGCAGGCCGTATTAGACCGTAGTATTCGAGAGCAATAGCAAAGTGAATCGCGTCCACGTAGGAGAAGGTGTAGAGGTACGCAATCGCCTGCTCGAACATGCCTGCCAGGACCTGCATGAAGAAGAACATGCCGAATTCACTGTTGTTGTCTTCGGTCGGGTTCTTGGGGAAGTGCTTCAGGCCGATCTCTTTGATGCTAGCTCGGAGATCGTCCAACCCGTACGACTCGGCAGCGACCTCGGTCGCCTTGTCGTTCTCGCGGGCGAGCACAAACTGCAGCCAGATCCAGTCTTCGACCTCGGTGTTCAGCCTTCCAAAACTGCGGTTGCTCACGTCGCAACGTCCCACAATCTTGTAGCAAGCCATACGGTACGGGTCAATAGAGTTCTCGGGCGCGTTGCGCACTCTCTGGTTGTATTCGTTGTTGCACCGGTCTTGCAGCTGACGCCGCAGCCGCCTCTCAGGGTTCCCGACGTATTCCATGAGATAAGACGCGAATGTACGATCAATACTACGGAAAGTAACATTCCGCGACTTAACATAGTGGACCGCTTCCGCCACGTTGCCAGACCGCAGGAGAAAGAAGACCACAGCCCAGACAAAGTCACCCTCGGCCTGCTGTAGTTCGACATTATCGGGTACCAGGTTCTTTCGTGCATGTCGTAGCCGGACGTAGGCCTGGATCTTGCTAATGACATCGGGGCGACCTCCGAGGCTCGCCTCGCGGGGGTGCTTGGCGATGAGGCTTTCCACCTCGGCAAAGAATTTCTTCTCGAGGAACGTGGTAGAGCCCGTCAGGATTTTCCTCTTCATCGTTATCGAAGGCAGACCCTTGTCATTCGGGTCTAAGTAATTGCTCCTGTACTGGCGTTCTCTTGCCGTCCCATCTGCGGCAAACGTCTCTGCTTCGGGGTGCTCGTCGACGATGGCCATGGCAGCGCGATAAGCATCGACCAGCTGGGGACCATGTCTATCGCCAGACTTGCTTTCCACCTCAGCAAGCTCGTGTAGAATCGGGTAAGGCGCTTTCTCGAGCCGTGCCAGGTTGAGCTGCCGGATGCAAGTAGCGAGTTTGCCTTGCTTCTCCCTCGAAAACCGATCATCAACTGCAGTAGCACTGTTGACTGTCCCCGTACCGCCTGTCGCATCCTCGACATCCTTGAACTCGGGCTGGTGATTGCCAATCTTGCTAGGCATTCCAATAACCGACTTCTGCAAAGTTGACCGGCCGAAGACACTGCCCTTGGCTGGAGCAGCTGTAGACCGGGCGGCCTTTGGCGTTCGTCGTGATCGGCCGAAGCCACCTTGCGCCTCTCTTCCGGGTGCCGCCGTACCCGCATCAGCGGGGCCCTCGTTGCGTGTCTTAATGCCGAAGTGCTCGTAGATACGCTTCCTCTGAGCCTCCCATTCCATTGTGATGTTATCTTCTAGGAAGTTTTCAAAGTCCCTGGTGGACCTTTCCAGGCCATCCGCGATCATGCTCAAGGTGGTCTTGGCTTGTAGGTTCGCGAGGTAGGCGTCGACATCAACTTCGGTGCTGGTGGAACTCGGTGCAGGTCGCTCCGGACGAGCGCCAGTCTGAACACTGAAGAACTTGAGATCCTTCACTGCCGCGCCTGGGTCGACACCCGAGGCGGCAAGCATGTACTGGGCCTTGCCATGCTGAAGAGGGTCGGCACGCTGGCCAATCTTCTGGAGACGCTGTCGGAAATCGCCGAGGCCGAGCTGGAGGCTAGGGAGGTCGTCGAGGGGGGATTCGCCTTGGGCTTGTCTCTTGCTCTTGGCTAGAAGGCTATCGAAATATCCAGTGGTATTGCCCGAGGGCAGCCCACTACCATTAGTTGATGCTGCTGCTCCTGCAGGCTGCTGCTGCTGCTGCTGCTGCTGAGTTGCCCCGAATGGATTGGAAGTACCTGCTGGACCTCCAGCAGGCTGATTCTGAGCTGTAGAAGTACCGAATGCACCGGTAGGCTGTTGAGCTGATGCAGCCGCGCCCGAACCAAAGAGGCCTCCGCCAAGACCTGAGGGTGTAGCTTGTGGTTGCGATCCAAGTGTAGATGCACCTGGGGCTGTCTTGCCGAACAAGCCCCCAGACAATCCACTGGTCTGTGGTTGTTGTTGTTGCTGTGGCTGCTGCTGTTGTTGTGTGTTTTGTGGTTGTCCGAAAGGGCTCGCCGTTGCATTCGCGGATTGCTGCGTGTTGTTCTGCGTCTGTCCAAACAAGCCACTACCCAATCCACCCAGTCCGCCTAGTCCACCTAGTCCACCGGTCTGGGGTTGTGAAGCTGCTGGCTGCTGCTGACCTTGCTGCTGTTGTTGTTGACCCTGTGTTTGACCGAAAAGGCCCCCCAAAGGCGTGGAGGGTTTGGAAGCACCCGACCCGAATAGCGACATGTCGAAGGAATGTGACGAGCGCGAGACTTGATGTTTTGCCTAAGTGTCGTCCACTACCATGCAGGAAGAGTAGGTGTCGAATTGAAGGACGAGGGGAGGAATTCGTAGAATTGTTATTGGTGCAAGCAGCTTCTGGGGAAGTGAAGCTGCATCAAAAAAATTGCAGGTGATGATAAGAGAGTGGCGGCAGGCCAATGTTGTTTCTATAATGGCCTTGCCTAAATGTTGTAGCTTGTATCGGTAAAAATAAATAATAAAAAATAAAGGTAACGAGGCTGACAAAATAAATAAATTGAAAATCAACAAGGCAAGCAGCGTTGCTGGTTAGTTCGCGCACAGACCCCATAGCAACTAACCTTAAGGTCCTTACCTGCCTACATAGCGCTATATCAGGTTAACCTTTTAGGTAACATTCCAATGCCAATGCCAATGCCAATGCCAATGCCAATGCCAATGCCTAATACTAATAAAGCACCTACAATTGAAACTTATCCACTGGGTTACATAGAAGTCACCAAATTACATTAATATAGAGAGGGACAGAGACAAAGTATTAGAGAGAAGAAGAAGAAGAAAAGAAAGAAAAAACAATCATCAATTATTTAATCATGCCGCAATATCATCAGCAGCTGCAAAGAGTAGTATCAGAAAAAACAAAACTCCTAGCGGTCTATCTTAATATACCTATATTGTGTCCATCATGGGAGTCACATCTCTTGTTTTCTCTCTCTCTCTGCCTATACACACATAGGCATACACATAGGCAAGACATGAACACTCCCTTTTCGGTTTCCTTTCCCTTTTCTCTTTCCCCTTGCCTAATTCAACAACAGTCATACATATAAAAAAAATAAACTCCTTAATTTACTCAATCAAGTAAATCAATAGGGGGGTATTCTCTTATTTATTTATTTATTTATTTCCCATTCCCAGTCCCAGTCCCAGCCCAAGCCGAAGTTGCCTCATCAACCTTACGGCGATACTCGCGCTGGGTGTGGCACTGGTCGAGGAATACCTCGTATTTGGCATCAAGGAGCTTCTTCTCATTCTGGTTGGTCCCGGGCTTAACGAGCCGACCAGGCTTGCTCATGCGGTCCATGATGCTCCATAGGTCTTCCGTCTTGCCGTTGGCGTCGGCGCTCGCGGCTTTCGCTCCGAGCATGGCTGCGCCGTGCACCACCGCCGCGTGCACGTATCGCGGGATCAGCACCGGCATGTGGCACGTTGTCGCGATCAGATCCATGAGCAGATCGTTCTGGCACTGGCTGCCCGACATGAAGATCGTCTGGATGTTATGTCCCGACTGGTTCATCACCTCGATGATCTGCCGGGTCTGCAGCGCGATGAACTCCATCGTAGCGTAGTAATACAGCGCAAGACCATCGACACTGGAATCCGGGCTCAGCCCAATCACCGCACCCTTCATGTTAGGGTCCGCAATAGGCGACCGGTTACCCCAAAGGTCGCCGTAGAAGAAGAAGTGCCGGCCTAGGTAGGACACTGTCGGCGCACCCGCCTTTTCCGCTAGCTCTCTCAGGTGACCATTCATGTAATCGTAAATGTTCATGTGCATCGCTTCAGCGAGCGGGATGATCTCCTTGTGCGCCGGGTGCGTCTCGATCACATGCCGTAGCAGCTCACCGGTAGCAGATTGGCCACCTTCCGCCAGCCAGAAGCCAGGGATAAGGACGTCTCGGTACGGGCCCCAAACACCATTCACGAACACAGGCTTCTCCGACATGGCCAAGTGGCAAGTTGAGGTACCTGCCACAGCAGCGAGACGGGTGGAAGCCTGAGCCAGGTCATTCGGCGGATGGGTGTCATCGGCTTGGCCGTATTGCGTGTCGACCTTGGCTCCCACCGTACCGATCCAGCCCGCGTACGCGTCGATGACACCACTACCAACTGCGATGCCGGCAGGCAGTCCTAGCTGTTTGCTAGCCACCTCCGAGAGACGCCCGACCAGCTCTCCCGCGCTGAGGTATTTTCCGTTCTACGTGGTTAATCGCTTTGAGTTAGCAAATATCATCCCTCCCAAAGTACGACTGACAGTAAAGCAAGGAGCAAAAGAAATAGGCTCACCACCCCGTCGACTCCACCCATGCGCCTAAAGTCATCCTTGACCAAGTCGCCCAGCCCAATCGTCTCGTAGAAGTCCTCTTGCCAACCCTTGACACTACCATCGACACCGACAGGTACGTAGCCCTGCTTGCACACAGTGCTGCAGAAGCTACGGATCTCGTTGCCGGTGGCAAGGTGGGTCAGGGCATCGCTCAGGTCGAAAAACTTGCAGCGGTCGAACAGCTCTGGGGGCATGTTGTTCTTCAACCAGAGCACCTTGGGGATCTCCATCTCTATGCTCATCTTGCCACCGACATAGCGTAGCAGGTTGTGACCGGTCGCATTGATCTTCTCCGTCTCGTCGACCGGACGGTGGTCCAGCCACAGGATGACGTTGCGGTCGTTGCCATCGTTATCAAAGTCGGGACCGGTAACCGGAACGGGCTCATCGGTGTCGGTGGAGAAGACAGCCAGCGAACAAGTGGCATCGAAGCCGATGCCCTTAATGTGGTTAATGTCGACAGCGGATTGGTGCACCACTCGCTGCACGCAATGGCAGATGCAATGCCAGATGTCTGTGGTGGATTGCTCCTATATGATCTCATAGTCAGCACGGCGGGAATGACCATCGGAGGATGACCATTGGTTCATGGTCAGGGGGGGAGTATGTATGTCGTACATAGTAGCCTTGCTGGGGCTGCCATAGCTTGATTGCCTCCGAGGCAAGAGCCTTGATGTCTCCGGTCGAGTCGATCAGACAGGCACGGGCAGACCCGGTGCCCACGTCGATACCTATGTAATGATCCTTCGACAACATAATGTCAATTGAGGTTATTCCACGTCAAACGGGGAGATAGACAGGCTTATGCCACAAGAGAAAGCTTCGAGGGAGATGCCGAGAGAGGGATTCAAGTTCGGGATGGGATAATGATAGCTTATTGACAATAAGACAGACAGAGACGCACGTTGTCCTCGAGGTGAATGAAGTTACGAGAACTAGAATGGAAAGAAGCGCCTTGGTTAGAGTCTGGATATCAAAGTTTGTAATAAAAAGAGTAAGATAAGGCAATGGGGTAGGAATAATAAAGGCAATTCATTGTCTTTTAAAAACCTGTCGTGACCTCACATGTTTTCCCAATTCATCCGGGTCTGACTGTACACAACAGAGACAAACACACCAAAAAAAGGAGATAATGGGCAAGGGAGAGGGGGGTCGATCCATGAGCAACCCCTATCGCTTGGACTTACTCAAGATCTAGATCCATGTCGAGCGAGCGAATGCCTTCAGGAACAGCCACAAGATGGGAAAGGGTGGGTGAGAAGGGGGGGGCGTCAGCGCAGAGGAAAATGATAGAGAAGGAGAGGTTCAAAAAAACAAATAGAGACAACGAATATGTGCAAGGTATGGATGCACACAAGGGGTGGTAAGGTAGGTCCGGTAGAGGGGGTTGCTTATTCCAGGTTGTACGTCAATGTGTTATTGTAACAAGTGTAATTGTAACGTTCGCCCACCTTATGGTCAGTCGAGCGTATTGTCTTTTTCTATAACACAAAAAGAGGGATGAACCTAGAACCTCTGATGTAAGATGTAGGACAAGCCAACTTTAAAAGAGATGTTAAAGGAGGGAAAAGGAAACTTCTACTCCGAAAAAAGGAGGGGATACATATGTTAACCTTCTTTTTTTTAATTACTTTTTTTTTAACTTATACTCTTCCTTGCCTCCTCTCCCCTCTTTTCTATCTATGTACATCCTACCTAGCCACCCTCTTCTTCGGGAGCATAGAGACTGTTCGAGCCCTGTTCTTCCCCCCCTTCCCAGAGCTCAGGAAAGCTCTAGGATGCGAGTGACAAGTGATCGTCGTCCGGTAGTGGAGGGGCAAATCCCATGTCGTCACATACGTGGGGCAGCGGAGTGGGGAACATGGGGGGACCCCTATTGATCATTATCAAGCCTATACTGCATACTTGTACAAAATAGGTATGCATTTCAGGTATTTATTATTATTATTATCATTATTTTCGCTTTGTTCTGGAAGCTTTTTTTTTCTGTTTTTCTACCTTGATGTCTAGTCGTATTGCTACCTTACCTACCCCTACCCCCTACCCCCTACCCTTACCTTCAAGTCTTATACCCTTACCTATCTTTTTTTTATTTTTTTACTTCCCGACTGAGTACCTACCTTTCTGCAAGCATAAGCATCCCTCGAGCCAATCTTACTTACAATTGGATATGCATACGCAAGTTGTCAGGTATTGTGACATCGTGACAATACTTATTCTTTTTATTTTTTGTTGAGAAGATTTTCTCTCATACACAAGAGAACTAGAGTGACGAAAAGAAAAGGCCCAGCCCGGAACCCCACCTCCCCAACTCATCGGTGAAGTACACAAGAAGAAACAGTTGCACACTCAGTCTCGAGAGATTCATCCAGTGTACAGATAATACGGAAAATAAACTGAGCTAAATGTTATTATAAGTGGGCTACGAACCAGAAAAGTTCTATTTTTTATCTACGCTACAATTCACATGTATCTGGGAACACGCATCATTACACACACAATAATACATCACTAGATAGATACATTCATACACACCGAGATCTACAAGCCATCTCTGTCTCCATGCTGCTGGAGCCACCTCCACCCATCTGTCAATCTTGGCCCCGCTATGCCAAGCCCCAGGTGAAAAAGCTGCGCTTGTTCTGTGGGCGTCTGCCCGTAGAGCTATGTCCTATTCCCCTTCAGAGTAAGTCAAGTTCCCAAAGAAAGCCGGCCACAGCAGTCGCCGGTTTTGCTCTCGCTTGCCCCGACTCTATTCGATATGATTCGTATAATGGGGTAGAGGGTGGGCAAGCTCTGGGTTTCTTTTCCCCGTTGTGGCAAGGGCGGCGCCACTCCGTCTTCGTCCCCGAAGCCTGGGTAACAAGAAAATCGTTCCGTTTCGTAATTCTTCAAGACGGTGAAGCAGTAAAAAGGAAAGGACTGGTTTCTGAGGTCCCCATAACTCAACTCCCCCAGTCCGTTAGCGCCGATCAGTACTGTCGTGGGGTAAGTGCCAATCTTTTGTCAGACGAAGCCTTCGTGAGAGGAGTTGAAAAAAAATATTACACGAAAATTGATTAACTCAAAGAACCTTAGTAGATCCCCGAAAAGGAAAAGAAAAGAAGTAAAGAGAAAGGGAAAAAAAAGAATTGGGTATACTAATAGACCGACTCCTTCTCGCCTGAACGCTTAGATTCTGTTTAGTGGGGAAAATTTAGGAAAACCTCCAGTCAGCTAGCAACAGAAAGCTATTACCTCCTCTGTCTCCATCGTTAAAACATCATCTAGTTAGTTCGCTACTCTAGGTTTCTCCTACTTTATTCTGTTCTTTTTGCTTTGCCTCGGGAATCATTAAAAAAAAAGACCCTCGTGGCGAAGGGGGCAAACCCCATTCGCACCTTTCCCTCGACGCTTTTCTCGGTTGTTCATCTTGGCGTTATTTGTTTCTTCTTGTTCTCTATTTTCTGCACGTTTGTCAGGTATGGGTTGTGATCGTCATCTCCCCCGGTGTTCTTTAGTCGGCCCCTCCCGGCTGATCCTCAGTAAGTATTACTACAGTCAAAGTCGCTGCATAAGCTTCGCGTATAGCGCATGCCATGCTATACAATATTTTCATGTTAGCCACCAATCCTTAGGGAGCGTCGCCCTATAATTGCAGAAACAAGCTGGATTCAGCTTACCATGTCTTGCCGATATTCGCCACCAGGGCATCTAGTCCCCAATGGGAACACCAAGCTCTAGCCAGCACTTCGTTGTCGCGGACACCAAATGCCTGGATTACTAAAACTCTCTCCGCGTCGTCGCTTGGGTTGCCATGTGCCCTGGGTAGTTGACCGTTCTCTTCCGGAGATGCGTGTGGGATTTTTTCGAAGCTACCCGGCTTTCCCCAGTCTAATATATTTACGACCTCGCTCGCCCTGGCCGTCTCATGGACGTAATCGAAGAAAAGGGGGTGCGGACCATCCGAACATGGCCATGCGTTGATGAATGAAACGTCGTAATTTAGGTATAATGGCCACGACACACCATCAATGGCGAACTGAATGGATGCGTCAAACCATTTAGGGCCAGTATAATCTTGCCGATCAGGGAGCGCCTTAAGATTAAGCAACTCTATCCGCACCGTATCGGCAACATCTTCGGTGTCTGGTGTAAAGAGCTCATACTCTGTAACGGGGTAGCGCTCCGCCGGTGGACCTAGTGGTTCAGACCTCTCGGCCATCGAAGTCACGTCCTCCGGCGTCATGCGATGTTTCGTTCTCCGCGAGCGAATTCGAGCAATTTGCGAACGTGCTAGGTCTGACGTTGGGCGAGCCGGCCCGACCCATCCACCCACCTCGCGGCAGGTTGGTCCGAGGACCTTGCCTACGATACACGTAGAAGTCCAGTAAGTGTAGCTATTGCGGTACTGGAAACCGCAGTGGGGATGTAGATGTGTGAGTAGCGCAAGGTCATCTGTTGCCTTGTCGGGATCGATGTCTATGAGGCTGTTCATGATGAGGAAGGGGAATGTAGACTAAACCAGTGGTCAGTACGTAGTTGGTTCGTGAAGGCGCGAGGATAGGTAAGCATTAAAAGATATGTGAGGGAGGGATCGAGATATCACACTAACGAAGGAATTGGATACTTACCCCTGGCAGAACTAAACCACTAAAAAAGGCCATGGTATGGGAGCTAATCGAGAGCAATGAGTTGTCCGCATCTCCCTGCTTCAAGGCGTCGATTGTTGCGTCGAGGTTCGGCCATTTCATCATTTGTGCAAACCGCTTCAACATCTTAACCTGTCTTTTCCTCAGCTTGTACCGTAGCCGGACCTGCTCGGCTGTCGGACCATAACTCTCGACACGGACGTTGTCCCTCCAGCGTCTCGCCAAGGCCAGGTTCCACTGAATCTGGGGCGGTATCTGGGCTACCAACCTCTCCCGAGCTTCCGCAAGATGGATTTTCGAGTTGATGCGTAAGTCAAGCTCGAGGCTTAGTAGCAGTTGATAGAAGAATCTGAGGTACTGGTCGTGATTTGCGGGGCTCGTGTCGTATATAAACTTAGTGACGACCTGGTTCTTGGGGTTTGTGAAGTCGATCCACTGAGGGCTGGATAGATACATGATTAGATCTGTAATCTGCTGCTCCATACGCTTATGCGGACCGAAGAGCTTGTCAGGGTCTCTGAGAAAGCGCTTGTACAGGCGGTAGAGTTGATCTTCAGTATCGTCCTCTAGCCCGTATTCGAGATCTTGAAGGCGACTGAAGATCAGGGCGAGGTCTGCATCTCGAGGGACAACGCCGGGGTCGCGGAGCGCAATCGCAAGGGGCGCGTTGCGGAATTGACCGACCCAGGCATTTAGAGTGATGGTCCCGGACATACGCCCCGTACCGAAAGCAAGGCTAGGCTGCTCAAGAGTTTCCCAGGGGTACACAGGCAGACCTGAACCCTGAATTCTCAAAGTGGTCAGCTGGGTCATGGAATCATGCAAATTAGCAGCATCATTCTCATCACCATGGTTGCCGAGTGTGGTGGTGTACAGGCCATAATGATGATCTGAAGCGAGTGCTATGGGGCGCTTGTGACCCTTGTACAGAGGTACACCCTTGGTGATGAAATCTATGGCCTGGCTATAAGTAAGATCTGCCTCCATGGAAATACCAGGCGGCGGCCATTGATATAAAGGAACACTCTCAAAGGAATGGCCATTTAGCTGTTCCCGGCCCTTGCCCTTTGCGTTGTTAGGGTCAGGACGGCGTGGTCGACGACGCGTGCTAGGAGCATGCTCAAGCGGCTCAGGCCTGCGTCGCCGCGAGTGTATATCGCTCTCACTAGCCCTCCTTGAATGATCTCTTCCCTAAAGCTTCGTGAGTGAGTTTTTTCTAGACAAGACAAGAAAAAAAGAACACAGCTACTGGGAGCAAAGGCGCGTGCAAGCTGCATGTCGCGGTTCGGCTCGAGTAGTCCAGTTCCAAATCCATACATACCGAATTCCTGTTGGGGGACGATTTGCTGACGCTGCGGCTACTGCTGCGGAATAAACCGCTGAGGAAGCCTTTCTTCTTTGGCTCAGCCATGATCTCTGACGAGGTGGGGAAGGAGAAAAGAAGAAATCGGAATGTCTTAAAAAAGGAAGATTATGTTTCTTCAAAGGGGGGGAGGATACTGGAAAATTTACTACGAGGGTCGGCCCAGGAAAGTTCTAAGTTAGAAGTTGATAACAGCCTTATTCATTATCGCTGGCGGCAGTGTGGTGCACACGTCAGTCCTGTGGCTGGGGTTGCAGCAGAGAGAGAATGGGAACTCGAGACAATGCGATGTGGCCTCGCACACACATATATACACACCACACACCACACACACCATGCCCACAATGCGGCGTGTTGTCTCAGCACGTGGTTGTGAAGAAGAAAAAGGTAATAACACTCATGGTAAAATAAAATAAAGAGAGTTTGGTGTTTTTTATCAGATGATCACTTTTTTCTCTTATTGGTTTGAGTTACCGAAGGCACATGACGGATAATATGGAATTGGGATAAGAAGTTTGATGGATTCAATGTTCAGAGTTGGGAGAGAGAGAAAAAAAAGGAAGGGGAAGAAAAAGATGTGTAAGTCGCTTTTAGGTATTTGAAAGTTGGTTACCTACCTACATGCAGCTAGCCAACCAGTCAAGTCTTCTCCTGCCGGTGGTAGGAAATGGAAAGTGGAAAGTAGAAAGTGGAAAATACCTAATTAGTAGGTAGGCACGACAGACAGGATTAGACTTTGTGCTGCAGCAAGGTGTATCAGTCATAATGCACCGGGGCTTTCCAGAACGTCGGAAATCCAACCTTGGAACTTGCTCCTGACTCTGCTCCTACTAAGGACTACTTGCTATTATTACTTGCTGCATTGTGTTTGGTTTGAAGCATGGTAAGCGTAGTGGTAGGTACCTAGGTAGCCATTGGCCTTCTACAAACGCCGCTAATAACCTACTAGCTTTGGGATCCATCCAACCTGCTTTTTCAAAACATTCTTATAACATACCTGGGTACAACATATCATATTTTTTAACCTAGGTTAATCTACTTGCATCTTGTTTATTTGATATTATATATATATTTATGGGATATATACATACAAGGTATTTGGTAGGTATATATAGAGTAATATCATAAATATTACTTACTAGAGGTTATTTCTCACCATTGCCAAATATGATGCTATCACGATTCGTGTAGCTACAACACACCACTAACATGTAAATCCACTAGCATCAAATTATTTATACCTATACAGTACCTAATCACACTTCCGGTCACCTACCACCGGCTACTAGACAATCTCAATACAAAAACCAATAATCCAAGTTTGACTCCCCCCTTTTTAACATGTGCACAACTCATTCATACTCGCACAATAGGCTTGCCCCCTTATAACTTGTAATGACTACCCTAGGTAGATAGGTAGAGAGGTCTTGAGCTTGCTGATGGTAGCCATCTAACAATATTCAAACTTCGACCACTACAAGCAGGGCAGATAGGTATGGCATATAATACAACTGGAAGCAGCAGCACCGCCACATATACCCACCGAGTATATGGCATCACTGGTCTTCCCCCCCCCGTCCCCCCTTTTTTTAATCTACTTAAATAAGCTCCGGTGTAAAGGCTTCCTCGGTGCTATTAAACATGGGTTCGTTGAGTCTCTCAAACGCAGCTCGGTACTACACAACGGACAGTCATGTATTAGTCATATCCGTTATCTCACACATATGATCAATCATAGTAGAGGGGGGAGGGGGAGAAGGGGGAAAAAGAAAGACTCACAGCAAACACGAAATTCAGTATCAACGCAATCATGAGCGCGACGCTGACGGCGAGAGGCCCGACCATGTTATCAAAGTCCTTACCGCTGCGCTCCCTGATCATCAATCTCCGCCGTTCTAGCATCGTATACCCCCATAGCCCTGCCATGATCGCGATCACGATGTACGCGATACCCATGCACTCCGCCACGAAATTCTCTCCCGCCGCCGTGTACAGGCTCAGCGCCAGTGTTCCCAGTAGCACGCAGATGTGCTGCCACTTGAGGAACGTCCGTTCGTTCGCTAGCCACACTTTCGGCTCAACCTGCAAGGGGCCGGCGTTCTTGAGCCACACCTCCGGCTCTGTCACCCCTTCCGGAAGCTGTGCCTTCTGCCGCTTCGCCCGGGCGTATCGTGACAGCGAGAAGCCGGGGAATACCGAGCCAAGAGTCCCATAGCTGCGTGACTGTTCACCACCGTTGGCCTCCTCGTCGTCCTCTGCACCGCCGGCCGGCTGGCCACGAGCACCTGCGGATGACGGACCTGCGGCCCGGGCATCCATGGCAGCTCGCTCGGAAAGATATGACCTCCCGACCGGCGAACTGGCCGCCGGCTTGTAGGATCCAGTCTTGGTGCCCAAGAAACTTCCTACCACCTGCGCATCTTCCGCTCGCTGGGCCTTCCTCTGCTCCTCCTCGTCGTGAGCTATCTGGGGATCTTTTCGAATATCTGTTTCTAGGTCGCTAAGCCAGAAAGGCAGGTTGTTGACATAATCCTCGAACAGAGATGCCACGCCGTGGACGAACTTGGAGAATTTAGGGGCAGCGTAGACCAGGTGAGATACCATCAGGTCTTCGATCCACCGAGGTCGCTTGCGGCCTTCCTCCTCCCTCAGCTTAATCTCCAGAACTGCAAATGGGAACCTGGATACTTCACTCTGGTTCATGTTCCTAAATGGGTAGGTCATGTTGCTGTTATCAATGTCCCTCCGATGCCATTCGTCCGGTTCCCGACATGGTCGGTCTCGGTCCAGCGTATCTTCACGGATGAAGGCGATATCGGTGTCAATCGATATCCTGACGCGGTCATCCGCGGGCTTCTGGAAAGCCGTGCGGGTATAGTTAGCGCGCAAGACAGGGCCGAGCTTGTTGTTGAGGATGAAGCTCTGTATCTCCTCCGCGGTGGTTTTGAACAAGTCTACTGCATCAGCCCCCTGGCCCTGCCTCTCCATTTTCTGAGCACTCTTCTCCATTTTGTATTCCCCATCCAGAAACTGCTTGATGTACTTATCCTTGATCTTGAACTTCTTCTCCTCGCTCGTGCCATTCTCGTATATGATCTTCTGCTCGAGGACGATATCTGGCTTCGTGCTCAGTTGGCCGTACCAGCGTAGTCGCAGGGACGAGGCATCGGCCTTGTGGTTCACCTTTTTCCCGTACAGATCGAATTTGCGGTTATCGAAGTACAAAGATGTTATCTTGGGGTCTTCGTTGCCATCGAGCTCTTTTGCTGACTGTTGACTGTAGATCAACGAAGGTAGGTGTCGTAGGATAGCCGTCTTGACCTCGAGGAGGTTATCTGGGTGCACCCAGACTGTAGAGGCTTGATTAGCGATAGACATTCGTTCGCGTAGTAATTAGGTCCACTTACACTTATGAGCTGTATACCGTTCTCCGTTGAGAACTTCCTCCTGGTGTTCCAAATCTAGTGGCTGCTGTTGCTGCTCGCCTTCGTCGGTGTGCTGGTTTATAGCATAGTACATCAAGGAAAGCTTGGTGAGCAAAGGCGAGTACGCCTGTTCAGAATTAAAGCCTTGACTGGCCAGGCTGACTCGCATCATAGGTCGGACCTTGTAGCGATCACCTCGCTTCCGGTCGTGTTTCTTAACGATCTTAAGGAAGCCCGTATAGTTAATGCTGCTATACCTCTTGAGCTCCTTCACCTCGTTGGTGATGGCGTCGAGCTCGTTTTTGAGCTCCTTTAGACGGGCTGAAGTAATATCGCTTTTCGATTGCTCTTCGGAAGGGGCCATATCCTTCAACTTTTCAAAAGCTGCTTCGGCTCGCTCCTTTAGGTTGTTCATGGTCTTAGCCTGGAACTGAGCGACCTTCTCGAGCTGGACATTGAATGTTTCATCGGAGAAGCGGTTCTCGTCCTCCTCGGTCCATGGCACGTCTTCATCTTCCTTGGGGCCCTCCCGCAGCAAGCTCTTCAGCTTGGAATAGTCTATGTAGTAGTCCTTCCATGGCGGGTATATGGACTCGTGGAGAGTCGTGCTGAAGTGCATCGTGCTTAGATGTCTCGTCGATTCGAATGATGTGGGTGGGATGAAAGACGGTAAAAAGTGTTAGTGTTTTTGGGGGGTTTTTTGTTATTGTTATTGATTTTATTTGTATCAAAAACAAAATGCTATATTCAATCCGATTCCAACCAATTTCAACTAGCCAAAATCGAGGGGTTGATTCAACTCGCTCTAAACGGTGTGCCCGTAGGAGGTAAATGGTGTGAGGTAGAATGGAGGAATAAAACGAGAGACAATTCAAGTTGTTGACAAAAAGGAAGCAGCAGCAGAAGAGGAGGGAGCTTCTAACCTTAGCTGCGATCATGTGCTACGCTACAGTAGAGTTTTGGTTTCGTCACTGCGCTTTGGGGAAGTTCGAGGCGGTATGGCGGGGCCTTTGAGGCGCGTTCATACTTAGCTTACACCTAGAGTTACAACCATTGACGAATGAAACAGCTTACAGCTCCACGTGTTACCGTCTAGACTTACCTATATAACCCAACTAACTAAAGCTTGTCAAGGGCTGTCAGGTACCATAAAAATTTATTTCTTGTAAGAAAAAAAGAAAAGAAAAGAAATACGCCCGGTTTATACCTTTGCTTCATGAATCAAAATTAGTACCTAAGTTGATTGAAGTCAATGGCATGTTGATTTCCATTAGTGTTATATACCAGGTTAGGTACCTAGGCACAGAGTTGGCTGTTGAACAGGGGCACAGCACAGGCATATAGCAACTCTATAGTAACACAAGAAACCGAGAACCGGGATACCCTAGGTAATCATGACAAACGGCAATGGGTACCAAACAGCCAAGATATCTCAGCTCACATACGAGGAAGCCGCAAAACAATGTTGTATCACTGGTTCAAAATCAACGAACTTCGGATTTTCGATGAGCTATAGCATCATATATGTACATAACGTCTTCAAGACATAATTCATAAAACAAACAAGAAAGGTCAAAACTTCTCGCGATTATACAGGAAAAAACCAACGCGATCGATCGAGGTATTTTTTTGGTCGCCTTAACCTTACAACATGACATTCTTCCTTCCCTATTTTTTTCGCCTCTTTTGTTCATGGTATCATAAATGAAAATGCCGTAGTAACCCCTCTGGGATATTTTTTCTGGTCCGGCGCCTAAATTCGCGCCAAAGAAATCTCTACTATTAGACATGGATAGTGTTACAAAGCTCATGTCCCTGTTAGCCGGATGCAATCTTTTTTAGGCCACAGCGCTGAAGATCTCTTGTGCAGTCCGCTTGATGATACCACCAGTCACTGGCAGGCTTGTGCAGTGCTGGAGGTACAAATCAACTTCACGAGCGGCTTGCCGACCTTCGTTAATACCCCTAGATCCTAGTATTAGTATATGGTCAAAGGTATCTTAGAAGAGCTGAAACTTACCAAACAATCAGGGACTGGCCACGGCGGCAGTCACCAGCAGCGAAGATACCCTCAACGTTGGTTGCATAAGATCCAGCAGGTGTCTTAACGTTCTTGCGGGCATCCTTCTCGATCTCTTCACCAAAGATACGAGCCTCTGGGCCAAGGAAACCCATGGATAGAAGCACTAGGTCGGCCGGGAAGAACTGCTTGGTATCCTCGAGTTTCTTCATGTCCCAGCCACCACTGGCAGACTTGGTCCATTCGACGCGGATGGTGTTGATACCCTTGACACGTCCACTTCCGTCATCAACGAATTCCTCGGACATGATGCAGTATTCACGAGGGTCCTTGCCCATGTGCTGTGCTACTTCCGTATGACCGTAGTCGACGCGGTAGATCCGGGGCCACTGGGGCCAAGGGTTGTCACGGCCACGCTGAGGGGGAGGTTGCGGCAAGAGCTCAAAGTTGATAACCGACTTCGCGCCGTGACGGACTGAAGTACCAATACAGTCATTGCCGGTATCTCCACCACCAATGACCACCACGTTCTTATCCTTGGCGGACAGGTAAGCACCGTCAGCTAATTCAGAATCAAGGAGGGACTTAGTGTTCTTATGCAGGAACTCCATAGCGAAATGAATACCCTCCAGGTGGCGGCCCTTGATAGGAAGGTCTCGAGCAACAGTAGCTCCAGTAGCAATGACGACAGCATCATTCTGGGCCTTCAGGTCCATCAACTTGACATCCTCGCCAATGGTGACGCCTGTCTTGAATTGCACGCCTTCCGCAGCCATAAAGTCGGTTCTTCGCTTCACGATGCGCTTGTCGAGCTTCATATTGGGAATACCATACATGAGAAGACCACCAGGGCGGTCAGCACGCTCGTACACCGTGACACTATGTCCAGCTCGGTTCAGCTGGTCGGCGCAAGCAAGACCAGCAGGACCTGAACCAATAATAGCAATCTTCTTGCCAGTCCGAATTTTGGGGGGCTGAGGGACCATCCATCCCATCTCGAATCCACGGTCGATGATAGCACATTCGATAGACTTGATACCAACAGGGTCTTCGTTAATGCCAAGCACGCAAGCACCTTCGCAAGGGGCCGGACAGACACGGCCAGTGAACTCGGGGAAGTTGTTGGTCATAAGCAGTCGGTTGAGGGCATCACGCCACTGGTTCTGGAATACTAGCTCGTTCCACTTGGGAATGATGTTGGAGATAGGGCAACCAGTCTCAGATTGGCAGAAGGGAACACCACAGTCCATGCATCGGGCAGACTGGTACTTCAGTTCATCCTCATCCAGGCGTTGAGACAGCTCTGCCCAATCCTTAGTTCTAGTCTTGGCACTGCGGTACTTCTCTGATCGTCGCTTGTACTTCATGAAGCCCTTAGTCTTGTCGAGGACGAGAGCACGCTTCTTCTCGGCGGCGTTATCGCCGACGGTTTCTTCAATATCCTGAAGCTTAGCTGATTTCTCCTCTTTCTTTGGCTGAACGCCAGACACAGCGGGAAGGTTGTATTCAGCACGCTTAGCCTCTTCGGCCTTGGCGGCTTCCTCTTGGAGAACACGCTTGTAGTCGACTGGGAGAACCTTGACAAATCGTGGTAGCGCTCTGTTAAAGTCTACTAGGATACGAGCAGCCAATTCCGAGCCAGTGTAGTGGTGATGATCCTCAATCAAGCCGCGGACGAAGGCAATCTCAGTGGGGTCCTCAATCGGGGAAGCTTCGACCATCTCCGTATTGAGCTTGGACAAGAAGTCACGGTGGATGTCAAGAACGTAGGCGATACCACCAGACATACCAGCAGCAAAGTTACGGCCAGTGCTGCCTAAGATGATGACACGACCGCCAGTCATGTACTCGCAACCATGGTCACCAACACCTTCAACAACAGCAGTGGCACCCGAGTTACGTACGGCAAATCGCTCGGCAGCAACACCACGGAAGAAACAGGTACCCTGGGTGGCACCATACAAACAAACATTGCCAATCAGGATATTCTCTTCGGCCTTGAAAACGGCAGAGCGGGGAGGATAAACGATGAGCCGACCTCCAGAGAGACCCTTACCAACGTAGTCGTTGGCATCACCTTCCAGCTCGAGAGTGACACCTGGAGCAAGGAAAGCGCCAAAAGACTGGCCAGCAGAACCCTTAATATTGACATGAACAGTATCCGTTGGTAGACCGGCCTCTCCATAACGCTTAGAGATCTGGTAGGACAAGGATGTGCCCATCGCACGATCGGTGTTGACAATATCACACTCGATACGAGACGGGAGACCCTTGTCAAGAGTCAGCTCGGCTTCGGAGATCAACTTATTATCCAAGCGGACGTAAAGACGGTGATCCTGCTTCCGCACGTTGAAGGTAGCCACACCAGGCCGGAGTTTATGGGCGGGGGTTAAGATAAGCGACAAGTCGATGTTGGCAGTCTTGTTTGTACGGAGATCGTCTCGGACCTTGAGGCACTCAACATGCCCAACCATTTCGTTGATGGTTCGGAAACCAAGCTCAGCCATGATGGCTCTTAGCTCATTGGCAACGTAGTAGAAGAAGTTGATGACGTGTTCCGGGGTACCCGTGAACTTCTTACGAAGCTCTGGGTCTTGTGTAGCGATGCCGACGGGGCACGTATTCAAGTGGCACTTCCTCATCATGATACATCCCATGGCAATCAGGGGAGTAGTGGCAAAACCCCACTCCTCGGCACCCAACAGACAGGCAATAGCGACATCACGTCCGGTTCGGAGCTGTCCGTCAGTCTGTACGACGACACGGCCACGGAGATCGTTCAGGACAAGCGTCTGGTGGGTCTCGGCAAGACCGAGTTCCCAAGGAAGACCGGCATATTTGATACCAGTCCATCTCGAGGCACCGGTACCACCGTCGTGGCCGGAAATAAGAATATGGTCGGCCTTGGCCTTAGCGACACCAGAAGCGACAATACCGACACCGGTCTCCGAGACAAGCTTGACGGACACGCGAGATCGAGGGCTAGAGCACTTCAGATCATAAATAAGTTGTTTGAGATCTTCGATAGAGTAGATATCGTGGTGGGGAGGGGGGGAGATAAGACCGACACCAGGAGTCGAGTGACGAGTTCGCGCGATTGACTTCGAGACCTTGTGTCCCGGCAACTCACCACCCTCACCCGGCTTGGCGCCCTGCGCCATCTTGATCTGGAGCTCATCAGAATCGGCAAGATAGGCGGAAGTAACACCGAATCGACCCGAAGCCACCTGCTTAATGGCAGATCTCATGGTGTCGCCATTTGGCATCACCTGGGATCGCTCGGGATCCTCACCACCCTCACCAGTGTTTGACTTTCCGCCCATACGGTTCATGGCGACCGCCAGGGTAGAGTGGGACTCCATGGAAATGGAACCGTAAGACATGGCACCAGTGCAGAATCGGCGAACGATCTCAGTCCAAGGTTCGACTTGGTCAATAGGGATAGGATTGCTCTCCTCAAACTTGAAGTCAAGCATGCCACGAAGAGTACAAGCTTTGATCTGCTCATACTCGGAACGTGAGTAAGCTTCATATGACTTGTCATTCTTGGTTCGGACGGCATCCTGAATATTGGCAATCGAGGTAGGGTCATTGATATGGGCCTCGCCACCGTCACGCCAGTGATACTCGCCGGACTCCGGCAGACCAGGGACAGCCACAGTGTATCGAGAGGGGTAGCCACGTTCATGGAACCGGAAGGCATCTTCTGCGATGAGTTCAAAGGTGAGACCCTTGATACGAGACGCAGTGCCCTTGAAACATCTCTCTACCACCTCATCGTCAACGCCTAGTGCCTCGAAAATCTGGGCACCCTTATAACTGGCCAGGGTCGAGATACCCATCTTGCTCATGACCTTGAGGATACCGCCATCGCAAGAGTGCTTGTAGTTGGCAATAAGAGCTTCGTCAGAGAGCTTCTTCCGGATGAGGCCCTCTCGGTTAAGCTTCAGAATGCACTCCATAGCAAGATAGGGGTTGACAGCATCAGCTCCATAACCGAGCAGCACACACATATGATGGACTTCACGAGCCTCGGCCGTCTCGAGCACAATAGCTGCCATGGATCGCCACTTGTTAGCAACTAGGTGGTGATGAACCATAGCCGATGCTAGTAGCGTAGACACGGGTACCCGGTCCGCGGACGTCTTGCGGTCAGAGAGGACAATTATTCTGTCTCTAGCCTCGATGGCCGCTGTAGCCTCATTGCAAATGAAGTCGAGATGCTTCATGTATCCAGCAACACCATCAGATTTCGGGAATGTTAGATCAATAGTCTTTACAGTCCAATCGGGGTGAATCTTGGACATGTGGACCAAACTGTTGAACTCTGGGATGGAGAGGATCGGGCTTGGAAGGAGCAATCGACCACATTGGGAGGAATCCATCTCAAGCAGGTTACCTTGCGGACCCACGTAGCACTCTAGCGACATAACTATTGATTCTCTGATCGGGTCGATAGGAGGGTTCGTGACTTGAGCAAATAGTTGACGGAAGTACTCATATAGGAGCCGTGGTGCTTGGGAAAGGCAAGCCAGAGGAGCATCGTTACCCATGGAACCCAGGGCCTCCTTTTCGTCAGAAGCCATGGGTGCAAGCAGCAGGGAAACCTGTTCGTGGGTGTAACCAAAGGCTAGCAATTGGGGATCTTGCTGGAGAAGGGTGGCATCTGGCTTGGGGGTAATATCGACGGTCTTGTCTTGGGATATTTGGTTCAAGACATTGGGTAGAGAGACGAGCTCGTTGTCAATCCAAGAGCGAAAGTCATTGCGGCTCGAAACAGCTGCCTTGAGCTCGGTGTCATCAATAAGGCGACCTGCTTGCGTGTCGACAAGCAACATGCGACCGGGCTGAAGACGTCCCTTCTGGATAACTCTCTCGGGCTCTACGTGGATAGTACCAACTTCAGAGGCGCAGATGATACGGTCATCATCCATAATGTAGTAACGACAAGGTCGGAGACCGTTACGGTCTAGGTTGGCACCACAAAATCGACCATCAGCAAAAGTGAACAGAGCAGGACCATCCCACGGCTCCATCTGGCAAGCAGCCCATTCATAGAATGCAGCTTTCTTGGGGTCCATGGCAGTGTTGCCCTGCCATGCTTCGGGAACCATGAGCATCACAGCTTCGGGTAAAGATAGAACACCGTTTATTGTAAGAAGTTCCAGGACATTGTCGAAAGCAGCCGAATCCGAACCGCCTTCTTCGACGATAGGGTAGAGATGCTCTAGCTCATCACCAAAAATGTCAGACTGCATGACACCCTCCCGGGCACGCATCCAATTCTTATTACCACGCAGTGTGTTGATTTCACCTAAATAAGAAAAAAATACCTGTTAGATCTAGGGATTCGTTGGTGGTTCTTCAAAGGCATGCTACATACCGTTGTGAGCAGCCCACCGCAGCGGCTGAGCCCGATCCCATGATGGGAAAGTGTTGGTGGAAAAACGAGAGTGGACCAGGGCAAAGTGAGCCTGGTAGTCTGCATTAACCAGGTCATGGTAGTACTGGTAAACTTGGCTAGGAGCAAGCTGTCCCTTATAAACAATGTTCTTGTTCGATAGGGAACATAGGTAAAACCAATTCTGCAAGCCGATAGAGTGGGTGGCACGCTTTCGAAGTACATACAACTGTCTTTCGAACAGTCTGTCATCGAATTTCTCTGGGTCCGTCATTTCAGGAGCATTTCCAGAGCCATACGCGGAAGCGAGGACCACAAACGGTTGTAGGATAATGGGTTCGCGCGAGGCGGCAGCAGGACCAAGGAGAGTTGAGTCTACAGGAGGCTCTCGCCAGCCCAAAACTCTCAATCCCAGCGTCTCGGCAATATCTTCCAACTGCCGCTTCGACTCCTGCAGCGTCTCCTCGTCAGGCTTAAAGAAAAGATTTCCCACAGCATATTGTCCCGGGGGCGGCAGTTTAATGCCTTCCTCCTTTTCAAAGTTCTTGATGAAAAATCTGTGGGGGATCGACGTCATCACACCTGCACCATCACCGTCCCGAGCATCTGAGCCTACTGCTCCACGATGGGTCATGTTACAAAGGAGGTTTCGTGCTACTCAAGAGTTAGCTGTTTGGATAGATTACACATATGTGTAAGGATATGCATAAGTCTGTGACATACCATCGCTAACGATTTTGTGGCTCGCTACACCTTTGATATGGCTGTGTAGAAGAAATGGAAATCAGTCCTCTTATCTCTTACTCTTGTTTTTTTTTCCGGTTTTTTTTTTCAGGATCACTGATCATGGGGATAAACATACCAAGCAAAACCAACACCGCAAGCATCCTTCTCCAAGCTCGGATCATACAATCCTCTATAGGATACTGTCAGTGCTACCAATGTTATTAGTTGGGGGTAATTGGTATGAGCCTACTGCTTCACCGGGAGGGCACCAGCCCAAGAGTCATTGTTCTCGGTCTGATATTGATAAGGGTGGTAGGCATCAGCCTCGGAATCGATTTGGGATTGTCTGTCGTCGAAATCGGCAGGAAGGCCCATGTCAGGCAAGCGAATGGTTTCCTGATCGACTTGGTAGGGGATTTGCGAGGGAGGAAGTCGGCGTCTCAGAAAATAATCTGCAGATGCAACGACTGGCGGCAGTTTGTATGGGAAAAGAAACAGGAAAGGAAGAAGGGGAGCAGCTGACGCCGCTCAAATGTCAGGCCTAGATGACAGGAAATTGTTAGTTCTGAGAAACCCCGGTCGGCAATTGCATGCAATGAAAGAGATACAGGTCAAAGTAGGAAGAAATGGTCCAATGGGGAGGTCCAAGAATTTGGTGTGAGTTAGTTGATGCCCAGTTGGTAGGTGGTGTTGTATAGAAAGTGTGTGGGTGAGTGTGAGTGTGTGTGGTAGGTTTTGGTAGTAGTTTTGGTAGAAGGTTTTTGGTGATTGGAATGCGGGGTGATGCATCCGCACCCAATTTAAAGCCAGAGCTAGAATCTCTTTTTTTTCTTTTTTCTCTTTCCTTCTCTATTGCCCTCCTTGTGTCCTTCCTTCCTCCTTTTTCTTTTTTCTCCCCTCTTTTCCGTGTGTGCCTTCCCTTGAGTTTCTGATCTGTGACCTCAAGGTTTCTTTCTTTCTCTTGATAAGAAAAGGTGGGGCTCTTGCATGTGATGGCTGAAGTCTATCTGCGATTGTCTTTTGGTATTTCTCTTGTGAAAGCATATCTTCATAATTAACTTCCCAACTCCAACAACTCTCCCTAGTCGGAAGCGATAACGGAGCTGTTCGGTCTGTTTGCCATGACAACAATCGCTTTCAATCATGCCCCTGGACAAGACAGCACAAGATACCAAGCTGCATAAGATAGAATAGAGGGATAGTTTATGGTTTGGTCGAACCATGTGCAAGCGCATAAGTCGAACTGGGGCGTGGGGTTCAGATAATGACGACAGCCAATTGCAGGCTCCATAAACGGAACCATGCGGCTAACGATCTAGGATCTGATAGGCCGGCCATCGTGCATATGATGTATTCCTTCATGTCCCTCGCTGCTTGTCCCGTCCAACCGGCCGAGACATAAACCCAATTTGCCTCTGTCCTCCTGGAAAATACAGACAGGGTTGCTGCATTTGGGAGGAACCGACTGCACGATACCACGATACCAAGGTCCCAGGGTCCAGGGCCATTTTTGACGATGCTTGAGCATCTTCACGATTCGATCTGTCCAGTCTTTGCCTGCACTTATGTGTATGTGCAAGTCTTGCCAAGCAACCTCCCCCGCTTCTGGCTTAAAAGGCAAAAGGCATTACATGACATAAAAAGATGGAAAGGGAAAAAATAATCAAGTAAATCAAAAACCAGAAACCAGAAATCCAAAAATGAAAATTAGGTTAGACTTACAGAATAGTACTATAAACAACTCTCTGTTGATGATCCTTATAGAAAGGGTGGCTTCTCTTCAACTCTCGTTTTATTCTTCTTAAAAATTGTTCAAAATATTGTTCTCAGAAGCTGGGTATTTCGTGAGAGGGTCTGGCAAAGAGAAGGAAAAGGGAAGAAGGAAGAGACGCAAGTCAAGAGAGGGGTGGCAAGAGTCTAGCTTTTATGGATGGATTAAGAGTACAGTAGATGAGCCAAGCCGGTCAGAGTAGCAAGTCTTTCCCAGGCGTCTATCCGATGGAAGGGAGATGGGTAAAATGAAAAAAAAATTAATGAAGAATATTGGCGCTATGGTGGTGTAGCAGATCGGCCTCCTCCACCACTTCCAGCCCTTAATTAGAAGTGCATACCTTACGCAGCACACCAGGAAGTCTTGAAGTGGGGGAGGGGTGAGGGGGGGGAAATGGCCGAGAGACGGACGACAATCTTGTCATCGAGCATGGTACGAGCCTACATACTACATACACAGAGCACATACATACGCATACACACATCTGTCCGAGAGGCAGACAGCTCATACCTGACGGACCCTTGCACCTGTTTGTGTCTATTGGTTTGGACTAAGGTAGGTTAGTCAACGGCTAGTCGACTTGGTGACGTTACCGGAGCTCAGATCGCTCTCTGTCTATGTTGCTAGCAAGTTGCTGAGGATTAACAAATCCGATTTTCTGATTGGTCTACACCGACAAGGTCTAGGTCATTGGCGGTTGCTGGTGGTTTTGTTACTCGGCTCTCTGTCAGTTCTTCCCAACACCATCCCGTAGAAGCAAGGAAGATGGTAGAAAATAGCGCGCAAGTCAGACTTTGGGGCAAATGCATAGACATGACACATTCAAGTCATCTCCGCCAATGAATACAACTACCGTCCCTGCGTGAATATGACAGAGGGTTAAGAATAAGATACTCCGACACTCCATACAAGGTAGACTATGCTTACCGAGGCAATGACGTGAGTTGATAGACATGCTGGGTATCTCTCTAAGTATATGCCACCGTATAAGATGACGAGCAAGACAACAGGCGGGATTTCAGGAATTTAGTAATTCACAATTGATTGTACCTACCTAGACCCAAGTATATTCATATTGCCGGGATATTATAAACATGTCTCCCCCATACTATGTGGGGTGGGCTTTAATAGTAAGAGTATCCGAGTCATTTGCGTTCTTACGGAAATCTTATAGGAAACCTCAGACATCTGACGAGGCTGTTGACCGGTGAAGGTTTACACCTTGCGGTTCGCCTATCCCACCCTCTCCACTCTCTTTCTCTTGGTTATTCTGAGGCATCACTTCGCTTCTTTTTCTCTTAAACAACCGAAGGGGGTGGAATACCTATCCTAACCGGGCAAGTAATGTGATCCGTGGACGCTGCGCAAGTGTTGTAAGCAGATCTACCCTTTCATCAAAAAGCAGCCTTACATGCCGCGTAAAGCGTATGTGCAACCCTAGGTGTAAGTGAATTTGGGGGGTCTCTTGAAACTAATCCTAACTTGAGCCTCAACCAACCACAATCTCTCAGACAAATGATGACCTTGTCTTTTGTCCGCAAGAGGAAATCCGGCATCTTGGGGAAATCAATGCCCAAAGTCGAGGAAAACGGGGGTCTTGAATTAAGTTTCGCAAATCAATTCTAGTAAGCTGCCGTTCATCGGAGGAGTATTTTTCTCTTAGAAACATCATAACCGCCAAATACGGGCCTATAGAAACTTCCCCATAGGCAATTGTCGAGAAAGGCCATTTTGAAAGAACGTACCCCACACGACCGTGCATATCCCGACAGCAGGGGGCTAACAAGGATACGTCCCTTTTCTGTACAGTCCATTGAAGCACGGTGGCGCAGGTGGTCTAGGGACCAAACGAAAAGAGGAGTTGAGCCATCGAGCTAAAAAAGAAGCTCATCCTCGTAGCTGCGAGGTTGCGACATACGTCCAATCAACGCAAGACCATTGCAACCCGGAACCAAGCCAGCACATGGTCCGATGTCGCCTCCCGGTCGCTGCAGGGCACTTAGGTAGGTAGTAGCCTCAAATGTTACAGTACTAGGATCTATCTGATGAGCCCGAGATATCGACGAGGGTGGCAAGCGGGTCTTGCGTGGTGGTGAAATCCGCGGTAGCGTGGGGTTCATCTGGTCTGAGAAATACGAAGACGACAACTCCGTGTGGTGATGGTTATGAATCAGAGTGAAGGAGTGATCAGAAACTCGAGATAGATTCCTAAGCACGTAACGCAAGTCGTAGGCGAGATGCGGGATTGTTGAAAATATATGCCGCATTTACCCAGAATTCAAAATCAAGGACATGTACCTACACTACTTGATCAATGCGTGTGCGTTCTGGAAGCTGACGCACATCTTGCACTTGCCTTGTGTCACTAAATCCATCCGAAGTGATGATTGTCTCTCGAGGGATCGCCACTGAAACTTGCTAATATCTGATCACGCTTCTACCGCCTACACGAATGTTGTAGTGGTGAGGGGTTAACAACACCAATCTCGTGACATCTCTCTCTCTCTTTCGAGTGCTCAATAGCTAGAAAGGATTGCCCGGCCGAAAGAGTGTCCGGAGTTATACGTGGGCATGCCATATTAAGAAGAACTACCTAGTAGTATGTGCCCCCAAGGCAAGGGTAGCCAATAGCAAGGGGTTCTAGGCCCAACTGAATGTTTTCGCGTCCATTTCCCTGGGGACTTGGGCTGCAAGGCAACCTGCATTCGATAGAATAAGGCGACAGGGTTACAGAGCCGGGGGATATAGGCCTTGGTGGTGTTCCTCTAACCCCGTGACCTCATGCATCTTTGTAAGAGACAGGACGAAGCTGTCAATAAAAGAATCGACACCAGCAAACTGCATCGGCAACCAATCATGATGTCCGATGAAGGAGATAAGATCTATTTCCTTGGACAAGACAGTATACGATAGGGATCCGGTATACGCAATACTGGAGTTAGCAAGCTCAGCACCCATGATAGACAGGAATGCATTCAATTCGGACGAAACTAACTTAGTAAGGTATACTCACTTCGGAGAGAATACCTCCAGGCGCGGGCACCAACGCTCGTGCAAAACATAGACTACCTATGCTGCATTACTACATGGTTGATGTCGTTACCGCCGACCACTACGAAGAGTGCCTTGTCCTGGCATGTGGTAATACTTAGCTGTAACCGATTCGGATATAGGAAGTAGTGTAAAGCTTCTGATGCTGACCTCTTTTCCTATGTAGATTACCTGATTTATAACAAGTAAGCCGGCATTGACTCAAAGGAACCTACCTAGCCTACATAGGTACATTGTACACCTTAGCATCCAAATCCATCTCTCGCAATGCTTGGCGAGATGCACCAGATCTGTTTTAATTTACAATGCTGCAGTGTTCCAGTGCTGACGAGAAAGCCGCTTCAATGGAGGGGCTTAGGGGACCCGGGAACGAAGGAGGGTTAGGGTTAAGCGAAATCGGCCGTCTGGTATAGGGTCTCAGGGACCAGAGGAACCGAAATCCTTGGACCGATCATCGCTAGCGGGCAGATGGAGAGCGGAGCGGGCTCAAAGGAATTGGTGGAAAAGATTGGCTTGGCTGCCAACTTCCCACGATGACCTAGACCTCTTTTCGGAGAAGACCGCCATCGTAGAGACGAGCAAATTTTCACACAACATATCCCGAAACATTCCGAAAGAAGCAGGGGGGTATGATCGCTAGCGTAGAGTCGCATGCTTCGCCGAACGCGGGAGACACAGGCAAGACAGTCAGACAGACACAGAATACGTCCGTATGCTGGCTACAGTGTGTGAGGTACCAGCAGATTAGGTTAGGTCTTCTTTCTTTCTTTTGTCCCTTTTCCTACAACACACACCGCTCGGCTGCAAATAAGATGTTTCGGTGGTAATTTTAAAAACCCGGGCTCCGTCCAAGGCGTCGAGGGCGTTCTCATTACTTGATGGAAACAGAGGAAAGGCTGTTAAACCCCCATGATTTGACTACGCGGCTGCGATTTCGCCCATGCGAGAGGAATGAGTAAATGAGTTGGCAACCCGAAAACGAACAACACATAATAGTAATATCTGTAGTTAATTGAATCAATTGAATCCTCTCCGAAACCGCAGATGGACGGAGAAACGACCATCAAGTCGTGTGAAGAATTTCCTGTTAAGAAGAGGGGGGGTTTTTCTGGCGGGTACGGAGTATATACCCAACATAACTAACATAACTAAGATATTGATCCAAAACTGCAGCATGCTGGACATCAGCATGTGAAGGACAGATCAGTTGTAATAAATACTGTACTGGCAGTATTATACCATTAAGGAAGAATATGCAGATGTTAAAAAAAAGAAAAAAGAAAAAAGAAAAAAGAACGTAATAGCAATTGGAAAATTTAGATCCCAATGCAATAAATGATAGTTGATGATGGTTCCTCCGTCACATGTCTGACTCTGGTAGTAGATCTTAGTGTCTGGGTTGTAAGAGGACCCCGCATCTGTTTCTTTTTTATTATCAACATCATGCACTACAAAACAAAATAGAAAAATAAAAATAAAAAAGGTCCCCTGCAGCCTTACATACTACAGCCGCAAAATAGCTTTTGTGACAGGCATTAAGTTCGTTTGTGTTACTTAACATAAAATTGGTTTCCCTGTAGGAGCAACGTATCATGAAGCTGGAATTTGTCAATGGCGGGCATCACGATCAACCCGTGGTGGTGAGGGGATTACCTATCTAATCTACGTAGTGCACACTAATAAAATAGAGTTTTCTAAGGTGGAGTTAGGAGTCAAGCATTACCTAAGGCTACCTAAAGGGCTCTGAAATTTTTTATGCAAATGCATAAGAGAGATTCTACTCTATACTCCGTACAATGGTACGAAGTATACTAGCCTACTCTGTACCTACAGATCAATTGCATGCAGGAACCAAGGTCCACTGCTACGTACCTAACTACGTAGGTTTCGAGGCGCGTCATAACCTTAGCATCGGTGTACTCTCTCTCTAAAACTAACACTAAGAAACGAAACAAAATAAAACAAAATAATCCAGCACAAGGCAATCAACAACATTCACTATACTCCTGCTAAAGCAGAATATACTGCTTCTGGCTCAACTCTCTGGGATCACGATGTTGTCCCTCCTGCCCGACCTCACACCACGCGATGTGCGCCAACCCACCAACCCCCAACCATCTATCCCTGTCCTCTAGCTAACACCACATAAACCCTAGTCACACTCGCTCTGGTACACCTCCTCGCGCAACCCCCTCTCCACGCCTAGCTCGCACGACGCCGCCGCAGCGCCGTTCCTCCACCCGCACGAAGCGGCCTCGCCGCTGGGGGCCAACAACCCGCACCAGCGGCGGGGGACGCACCTCGTGGAGCGGTCGCCGCTGGCGCGGCTGCGCGCCGACGAGCAGACGCTGGACCGGCGGCGGCAGAACATCGTCAACTTCGGCAGCACGTGGCTGAAGCCGCCGGGGGTGCCCAAGACGCTGCACCAGCTGCGCGAGGAGCGCCGCGAGGCCGAGGAGCACCAGGAGGCCCTGCGGCGCGAGCAGCTCGCGCAGGAGCTCGCCGAGGCCGAGGCCGCCGGCGGCGGCGGCGGTGTGGGAGCCGGCGACGTGGATGCCCTGCTCGACGAGGCCCATGCCGGCGGTGACGACGACGGTATGGACGACGTGCAGCTGGACGGGGCGCGGGATCTGGATGACGATATACCCGAGGCGGACGCGGACTTCGGGCTCGATGGGGATGAGGACGAAGAAGACGACGACGAGGATGACGAGGATGAGGACGGGGACGGGGAGGAGGACGACGAGGATGAGGATATGGAGCAGAGGGCGGCGCGCACGCAGCAGCAGCTGATGGCGCAGCGGATGCGGCAGGCGGACGACGCGTTCCGGGAGAACGTAGCTCGCGGTCGAGACAGCACCGGCTTTTACGGGGTGGACGAGGAGGTCGACGACGAGGACCAGGCCCAGATGATCGAGGAGGAGGACCTCGTCGGCCATGGCGGTGATGGCGGGGACATGGACATGGACGCCGACCTCGACGACGATATTCCCGAGGCCGCGAGCGCGGGCTACGAGCACACGGACACGGAGGCAGAGCTCAGCAGCGAGGATGAGGATGGTCAGGGCGACATGAGCTTTGCGACACATGCGTCTAGGTTCAGACACAGTCTGGCACGAAGCGACGTGACGAGAAACAGCATCGCTATTAGCGATATCCTCTCTCGTGACGGGAGCAGCTTCCTCGATAGCAGCCCACAGCTACAGCGGCGTATGAGTGGCCATGGTCGCCGTGGTCGAGGCTAGATCTAGACCATCGTCGTCATTTTTACACCACAGGCAAAAATTGCTAGCAAATAGTGATTTCTTTTTCATTTTTAAGATACCCCCTTATTCACCATCCTCCTATGCAAGAGCTCCCCCCAGACTGAGTCAAAAGCCATCAGCTTTAGTACTCCAAAATACGGACAACGAAGATATGAATTATGATACAGAGATTATAACGCCGTAGTAATAAAATAAGGGGGAGAAAGGGGCCTTGAGTCCCGTTCCCCGTATGCGCCCTTCATTTTCTCGTATGCGTAGACGTGCTTCTCCGTCTTTTTTCTCTTTTCCCCTCCTGATTCTTTCAAGAGCTTGCTCGCTCGTTTGTATAACTAACCTAACTTGCATGCGACACCGCAAAACGCCTTTCCTGATAATGATTTTTTTAATATTCTTTCTATGTTTCCATCGTCACCATCACTATTATGACCACCAAGCGAAATAGGTATAACCCATAATGATGGACTAATAATGATCATGATCATGTACAACGGGCGTGGATGGATGATGGGCCGGATCAAAACAGCCAGACGTAGACGAAGAGCAGTATAACAGCAGCAAAGAAACCGAGCCAGACCCTCCAGCCCACGCCCGTCCGCTCGGCCATCAGCATCATCCGGTTCATCGTGCCGCGCAGACGTAACCGCGTCGAGTCGAACGTGTCGTTCATCTTCTCCGCCAGCGCTGAGGACTCGCGGATCTCGTCGCCGATCGCTACCGTCATCTACAAGTAGAATCATCCAACTGTCAGCTTCTCTTCTTTTTCTTTCTTCGCCTTTTCTTCTTTCCCCCCAGTTTATTTTTCCAGTTATTCAACCTCCTATTTCTTTTTCTTTTCTTTAACTTCCTTCTTCTAGGGCTATATACTCACATCTTTCAGAACTTTGACTTTTCCCAGGATGCCCTCGACCTGCTGGTCGTTCTGACTCTCTAGCTCATTCAGCACGGCGTCGCTATATTGCCCCCTGTAACATCCATCTATCAGTACTCGTATGTGGTTACTCGTAATGGCTTTCGCGCGCAGAAAGTAAGATGTGGTTCAGCTTGGATGTTGGAATTATAGTTTGCTGCCCCATGTTCGTATCTTACCTCGAATTTGGCGTCGCTGGCCGGAATCCCCTACTTTCGACGCCGAGGTGTTGTGCGCCGGTCGGCTTGCCGCCGTAGCCATTGTTATTGCTGTAGCCGTAGCCGCCACGCGGTCCGGGGCCCGGGCTCGGGGTGAACTGGCGCCTCGTCGCGTCGGCGCTGCCGCCGCTGTAGCCCTCGAACAGGGCGCTGCGCGAGTCGCGCTGGTGGAGCGACGAATGGCCGAAGCTGGAAACAGGAGAAAGAAAAAAGGTTAGCGCACGATCGGCTGTAAAATACAGGTGTCACAGGTACGCAAGTTTTGGAGGCAAAGAGGAAGATAATCCAGAAGCTGGCGCGCTGCTCCAGATGTAGCATTATCTTCATCAGGGTTGCTGCTGATGATTATTTCCAAACCCCCGGATCGCGGCGCTGGTATACTCACCCTACCCTGACAGCCATGGCGACAGGAACTCAAAAGGAGGAACAGTAGAGCAAGACAAAAAACAGCACGGATAGGCTGGATGGTTTTTTTCTTTTTTCTTTTGGTTCGGTATACAAAAAATCAAAGTGGATCGGAGGGGGCGCAAAAGTTCTAGACGTACCGTGATGCCATGTTGATGCTCGGGGTGTGGATTCTGGGCGAGGGAACGGGACAGGTTTATACCATCATTTTCATCACGCAATGAATGATGTTACGGGAGAGAGTGACAAGAACATGGATGGATGGACATAAGACCAACTTCTGCCCAGTGCCCAGCGAGGTTAAAGCCTGTAATTCAGTGGGTTCGGTCCAATTGGTCAACTGTCGGACAGTTGGAGGACAGGTGTTCAGTACTACTTCGTACGATGTACACTACGACATCATTATCAGGTCCACTTTTTACACTGGTGATACCTGGTACTCGATGTAGATCAGAATGCGACTGCGACATCGTAGCAACTTGTTCTTTGCCAAAAATAACATAATGAGATGGCCATGATTTCATTTTGATTCTTCTATCAAATTCTAGATTCTATGCTTAAATTGCTCCCACATATCTCATATACAAGAAGACTGCAGGTAAGTACATAAAATATATATGTATGTAAGAAATACCTATGTAGTAATCGATTCATTGAGAAGATCACGGTCTACATAGTAGTTAGGTTGATATTTCAATTTAGGCTTTCCATAAGTCGTAACACCACGAACCGTAAAGAGCTTTTGGGCACCATCTCGTTCCGTACAATCCTCGCGACCTAAAAGCTCTAAACGCATTTATGGTTTATTAAACCAACGTGCCATTCATAACGCCGAGTACAAAACGTGTTAGTATTCATTCCGTCTAATAAGTAATTTGTAACTCTACGTTGAGCCTGTCATTCCTTTATCGAATGTAGTATGATATATAATATTAGGTAGGTACCTAACGTCACTTTATGTATCACGGCCACTCTTAAATTTTTCAGGCCTCAAGATGGCTACCTCTTCTTAGTACCTAGCTAGGAAGTCGGCCTTCAAGCATAGAATACTAGGTAACCTACAAGTTCTCCATATCCCAAAAGGGAAGGGGAAACACTCTGAACTTCAAAGAACCATCATCTCACAAGAGTTCTAGTGAATACATTATATACCTAGTAATATCAATGCATTTCAAGGAAGTGGGGGTTACAGGAACAGATGTCATGTCGTACTTACTTAGGTATACCATGATGTCCATATTAGACGATGACAGGACCGATCTTCTCTGTTGGCCAAATATTTCATGCGTACGCACATAGCTTTTCTCTATATCCCACACTTAGCATGCCCAATTATATATATAGGTACTCAAGGACATATAAGAAACTACTGATGCACCGAACCTAGAAGCCATACCAACATATCCCCTGCGTCGATCATCTCTCGGTCATCTGGTCCTGATTGGCCAACCACTCTCATCTTATTGCCAGAAACAGCAGGTAGGTTAGTTAAGTCAGCCTAGATAGGGGAGACACGGCTGCACGGTCAATTTGGATTCATTGACATACATCGAACTGTTTACACAGATTATACACCTCTGAGCAACTGCCCTGCTTTGAACTGCTTACGGTACTATTGTGTAGGTTTGAAGCAACGCACTTTATATGTAAACTAGTGTTGCATCATACACTATCAAGGTTATGTATGTAGCTAGTCTCCTCTATAGGGCGGGGGAGGGGAAGGAGGGGGGTTTTAAACATCTGAGGAGAAAGCAACCAGTAGGAGGTGAACTTCGGCGATGGAACTAGCTAGCCTAGCATCTTGCTTTTTGCTTGTGGTAAAGGCAAACTCTCTATACATCTATCCTCTTTTTATATTTTCTAAGAATCGATTCAGCTCGGTGGATAGCGACCTAGATCAGTAGGCAGGTACTGGCTAGGACCGTCTATATTTATTCACAGACTTGCACCCTCTCCACCTAATACCTATCCTATATATACTTGATTACTGAGAGTCGGGAAATTAGGTAGCTGGATGCTTAGATGTTAACATCAAGTCGATAGGGATACTATGCTGTCTACCTAGTAATCTAAGCGAGGGGTCTCAACGGAAGGAAATGATCACAGGAAAGGAGAACCTTGGATCGGAACCACATTAATAGGTAGACCAAGCTACCTTTTATCTTATAAGTGAATCTATCCATTACATATTTAGGTATAGATTAAGATAGCTATCTTCTTTATCTATCCCAGATTGCAGGTTGCACATGTTGAGTTAGTGTGTCGAGAGGTACATAGATATGGGAGAAAAGGGGAAGGAGAGGGAACAGAGACTTGATCTTCCGCTGTATCCACATCTCTCAAAGATGTAGGGGATACCAAGTAGATGTCGCCCTACTCAATATCCTGAAAGTCCCCTTCGAGAACCTGAAATTTGTCCCTTCTTCCCCCATATAGTAGACAGGCTACTTCCTGATCCAGACAGCAACCTCTCGTGTTGCCAATAAGGCAACTAGCTGACTCAATAGCTCGAAAACGAAACTGGGCAAAGAGTCCCATTGGGAAAAAGAAAAAAACTCCCCTCCCCCATTAGTCACTACCTGTGGGTTTGACTTTGATTGACAACCTTCCGTCCATGCAAATATACGTGGCAGGTTAGCTTTGCTTGTTGGACATGCTGTTTTCTTTTCTTTTAAAACATACATGGACCTATAAGATGCCGCGCCTTGTCCCCCCCTTATGGGTACTTGCCTGCTATTCAAGCAGGGCAAGCAGAACAACCCAACACTGTGTGGGTTTGATGGGCTGAGGGGAGAAACAAAAGAAAGCCATATGTATCTAATACCACCATAGTTACTATCGATACGCACTTTTATCGTTAATTCGAAATCTGTCACTTCGCAATGGTGCCTAATCTATGAATATAGATTGTGGACATGCTGGTTGACTACTATGTAGGCTAGGCTGCGCTGTGTGGAGATTGTTGCTACAGACACCAGACTAGCAATCGATTATGATAGGTAGTGTTTATGTATAACCTGAGGTAGGTAGCTTGCATATTGTTTACTTTTTGGTGGTATTCGGCATCAAAGACAGGGCATGTGAGGAAGAACCTCTGCATCACATAAAGAAAGAGAGAGATAACGCGCAAGAGGCAATTGTACTCATGAAATCACCGTGTTTCTTATTTTTCATTTCCTCGTGTAAATAACATTTGTTATCGTAAGACCGAGACTCCATTGTGGTGGCAACACGCCACACCCATGTACGGCGACAATATCTTCTGTCGCGGCAAAGTGATGTCCAGAACGTAGACCCCTCCATCTTTCTAATGCCGAGAGTAGAGAAATACCTGAGGTCACCGAGCACTATAGGAGAATGTCGTAGAATTGTGACGAATGAGCCAGCTCAAATCCACCTAGACGGTCGCCATGCTTTTTGCAAAGGCGTGGAAACACATCCAAGTGCTGGATTGATCAATCGGCTTAATCCTCATCCATCTTGTCATCATCATTCTCGCCTTCCGGCTGGAAGTCATCCTCGTCGTCATCATCTTCGTCGGCGGCGGGGTTCTCCTCAGCAGCCTTGGCCCAGTCGATGACACGGCCTCGAGTACGGCGGCCGCCCTCGACAATGTTGTTGGCATCAATCTCGTCCATGCCATCTTCAGCCTCGTCTTCTCCTGTAATCATTGGTGTTAGTGTTTTCTTGTGAGGTACTACTGTGCTGTCGTCTCGTTGAGAGCTTGCTTACCATCACCCTAAGAAGCAAAAAAGAATGTATGTTAGCGTCTGTGAATTGTGAAAAAAAAAAAAAAAAAACGTAGGCATGCCAGTGCAATGTGAATAACATGCTTACCTCTTCGTCATCGTCATCATCATCATCATCGTCATCTTCTTCCATCTGCTGGTCGGCAGACTCAGTTGCGACGGCCTTGCCCTTGCCCTTGGCTTCGGCGGCTTGCTGCTCATCAGTGACCTTGGTGGGGTCCTGGGGCAGGGTAGTACCGTTCTCAGTAGTCATGATGAATGATGTGTGGGTTGTTTCGTGCTTGTTGGTATGAGTGTGTGAGGAGGAGGAGTAGTGGTAGTAGAGAGGTGAGAAAAGGAAGTGATCGTGTCTCGTGTCGGCGGTGTGTCCTAAGTTCACGAGAAAATCGCAATTGGTTGTAGGTGGAAAGGTGGAAAGGTAAGGAAGAGCCTGGGGAAAGGTAGCTGCAAGTGTGTTTATTGGCGTGATTGTAGCTGCAAGTGCTGTCGACCGAGTTACTAGCAACCACACTAAATCTATTTTAGGATTAGGGTCGAAAATTCTGCCAGCGGAATCTCTGACCGCCTTTGCCAGACGGTGAAGCTCGGACCTTCTGCGCAACTGAACAGCTGGACAGTGAGAGACGTAGTACTGTAGATTAGGTAGGTACATGCAGCCTTGATATTTAGCACCTTACCTGGGAACGCCAGGTGCAAACTTAGAGAGTTAGGTAGGTACATAGGTGGTAGGGGTCTTCGGTCTTCGGGCTGTCTATTAGTAAAAAGTAAACCACCACCAGCAGGACTTTGCAATCAGGGGTTAGGCATTGCAACTTCTCAAGATATCTCCATGCGCTGCTTGGACGATGATACATGCACACATATAGGTAGAAGAAAACAAGGTAGCTAGTGGCTTGCTTGAATAGCAACCACCGTGTATCGACTTTAAGCAGGAAAACCAGTCAAGAGAATAACGAATTCAATAGCTTTAGAAAGAGTTGGTGGGTATAAGGAATCGAGCACCTAGGGAAGACACACAGAACAAGTACTGCGATGAAAAGGGTATCGAAAAGGGATTATAATAATAATTGGAGAGATATTCACAGTCTATCATTTGCCATCGCCTCCTCCACCTGTCATCGACATAAGGACAACGATGCCGATAAGCCACCAATACCTGTGAAATGTTAGCCAAACATGCTCCTCTGGGCAGAAGATGGTTTGCCGGGGCATACTTCTGTAGGAACGTCTTCTCCTCCGGCACAACCGTCTTTCCCTCTGGCGAGAGAACTACCGGCTTGTTGAGGTCCGGTTGCTTTCCCGGCTGCGTCGCCAGCACCATGGCCTGGGGACCGAAATCCCGGGTCTGGCCGGCATCGATCCCGATACCTCGCAGGGCGGCGCTGACGACGGTGCCCTTCTGGTCAACCGATAGCATGACCATGGGCGAGTAGCCCTTGCTAAAGTTGTCCGCCGATGCGACGGAGGTCGATGACTCCCATTGCTTTGACGTGGGGTTGTAGACCCCGATGCGCACCAGCTTCGCGTCTTCCGGAAGCTCGGGAGCCTCGTACGAGATGATCTCGGCTTCTGATGCGGCAGCTAGGTCGTACTGAATCTCTGCGAGAGGAACAGGGGCCGAAGGTGATTGAGACACAGTTTGGATATAGATGGAGGCTGTTTGGCCTTCTGCACTAGCTAGGCTGGCTAAGGAGAAGGCCACCAGGCCAGAGAGAATCGTGGTGAGCTTCATAGAGCTAACATGAAATAAAGTAGGGAACCAAAATTTTTATTTTATTTTAATTCTTTCTTTCTATTGCTTTCTGAAGGGGTTCCGTATCGCCTGGGTGTAGAAAGGTAGAAAGGTAGAGAGAGGTTAGGTTAGGCTGGTTCAATAGACGGATTGATTTAGGCATGCTATGTTGGAGAGCTTGGCTTGGGGTTGATGTAGAGATGTATTAGGGAAGCCGAGCGTCAATCGATGTTCGTGCGGCATAAGTGAGGTCACAACCAAAACTGTCGGTCTTTCAGTGCATTTAGTTGCCGACTGCCTACCCATCTAGGGTACCTACGCTAATAATTTAGGTAACCTAGGTATGTCAGGTACTAACAAGTCAAAGGAAAGCAGGGCTACTTGAGCCTCAATGATCTACACACCCGGCTGAATATAGGTTATGTGTGTTGTTTTGGTATTAGTAAAAACTGAAGTAAATATGTAAATAAATATATATATATATATTCATTAATTTTCTTTTCCTTGATCTTTTTGTTGTGGTTTAATGATTGCTCGACAATATCGCATTCCTCTTCCACTGTCTTGAAATTTCATGTCAACATTGGGCCGAGGAATATCGTCATGGCAGACATGCTTAAGAGCCAACCCTAGGTATAATCCTGCATTTGAATTTCGCCATTAACCAAACCGACTTATGTTATCCTCCCAATGTTCCCTTATGCCTACCGGAAACTCCAATAAACCCATTCATCATAGTACGTACGAGGTTTCATCTCATGCATTTAACTGTTGCTTTCACTGCTCTTTTCAGTTCGCCATTTCCGTCTCATCCTCGCCACTGCTACCTTTCCCACATCGTCCACTCTCCTCCTCCTCCTCCTCATCATCATCAATCTCGTCAACATCATCGTCTTCAGGAGAGGTTTCCTGTCCCTCCTGCAGGGTATATCCAGCACACCGGTCAACCAAGCCCTTGTAGTATGCTATTAGTACTTCCGGATTTGGCACGATCTTCCAGTCCACTCGGTATAGAAATTCGAGTTCTAGGAGTTTTAGCTCTGCTACTTTCACACCTCCCACCCGTGCGTAATACGAATTATTCCAGAAAGAATCCGATAGCCCTTTCCCTGCCACCGTCGCCGCGGTGATCAGGAAACGATGTACAGTTAGAGTATTGATGGTGAAGTCAGGGTATAAAGCACACAGTCGGTCGATATAATATACCATAGAAAGCAAGAGGGGAGGGGTTAGGGTTGCATGTTTGGCTAGCCGTTGGAGGTAGTCCAAGACCGAAATACCTGGCGCAGTCCTGTGCGAATAATAAATGGTTAAATGTCTCTCTCTACTTTGCGGAACAATTTACTGCCACTACCGTACGTACCTAGAATGGAATCTGGTGAGGTTTCCGCTCTTCATAGCCAGTGTGTCGTTTGTCTCGATCAGCTCGCCGAGCATGTTGGCAATAAGGACCACCATGTCCTCCACATCGCACAGCTCATATCGGAGAGGCAACTCCTTCGGCGGGGTTTGGTTAGGCCTCGCCCGTTTCGGAGAGCTCTGCTGGCTTGAGGTCGCAGCCAAGGATGAGCTAGAAGCAGTGGCAGAGGCTTCAGGGCGCACGGGTTCTTGCGACTTGCGCCTCTTGGTAGGTGAGAGGGGGTTGGTTGCGGGCTCATCTGGTCTGATGGGCGACAATTGGGGTTCCGGGGGCGGCTCTGGGACTACCGACTGAGGGCCCGAGGGGGCTACCGTCGCCGTGGAAGCAGAGGCAGAAACCCCTCGCAAAGGCACCGTGGGGTCGAAGGGCTCCATCGGTGAGTACTGCGTACCTGCGTCGACTCCAACATATTGTTTCGGTTTGGATTGCGACGGCGAGGAGGGGGACGGGTGGGAAAGCGAGTGCTTCGAGTGGCGGCGCGGTAAGGCCGCTATCTTAGGAGAGACGTGTGGGGAACGAGAAGAGGGTGCATAGTGGAATGTGCGAGGTGATGCGCTCGTCGCTCGTGGCGCGATCGGAGACGAGGTCAACATTGTCTCCCAGGCATCCTAATCATAGTGTCTTGGGCGCAGTAGAAAGCGAGAAACAGGCACGTGGTGGTTGCCGGTAGGGTATCCTAAAAATGAAGATGTGGGTTGTTTATAGGAAAGCGGATACTAGACTCATGCGTAGTGGCTGAGAGAAGTAAAGTTCTATGAATAAGAAATGAAGTGTATGAGCATGAGTAGGTGAGATAAGAAAGAAGAGCCCGGTAAATTTTTTTCTCTTACACTGGAGCGACTAGATTATTAGGTAATTGACGATGCTACATGCTACATTGCTACATGCTACATCCTTCCTTCCATCTTGTCCTTCTCTAGTATATCTCTTAATAAAAAAGGTGGGTTCGAAGTTGCCGGTTCTTGCGTGATCAACCTCTAAAAAAAAGGAATTCGTTACCCAAAACCACCCCAAAATCTTTAGAAGGTTTTTAAAGTTCTCCCAGTTTTTGTTTTAATTCGGTCACTGTTTCCGATAGTGGAGATTGTGCTCGAGTGGCAGCGGTGGTGACTTGAGCTAGAGAATACATGGGTACAGTACAGCATCGCCTACACCGAAACCAAACCACATATAGAATTACTAGGTATTATCTGCGCTGTGTACGTGTGCATATTATGTACATCAAGTTTGGTTGAATATCAACATTTCTATTTCTTTTCTGTAAAGAGATTTCGTAGTCTAGCTAACAGGAAGTCTGCTCACCTAGTGATTAGCATCATTCCTTACCATATCCTATCATATCTTGGTTCAACCATCTACCTGTCTCAAATCACTGTACCTATGTAGATCTGGTCTGTGACCTTACGCACGATGCCCATACTTTGTAATGCGCTTCCCTGCATATTATTGATTCTGAGTCTGGTGTTCACCTAGAATTGATACTAGCTCACATCACGTACTTACTAACCTACATACTTCTATAGTACCTACTAGATTTTAGATAAAATATTAGATCAAGTACGTAAGGTAAGTGAGCTAGGAAGAGAAATACCTATTGATGGATGGAACCCAAGTCCCTTGAGGTCTCTAAATATGTAGTGTACTCTATTTAGTGTAAACTTAGTCGAAGTCGGTCTATACCCTGAATCCACTTTGACCACCACATATGTGTGAGGGGGAGGGGCAGCGCCGGCACCTAGCCTTTCTTTACAGCCCCTGCCCTTTGTCTTATGTCATTGTTCCATGGATATTCTCAGACCGGTCTTGGTCATAGATTTTTTTTACCTGTACATCGGAACACACCCTGTCGGATGGCAATTATGCGATATTCTTATTCCTATTTATTTATTATAAGGAGAACGAAAGGATATATTTTAAAAAAAAATATATATATATATTTTAATGTATATATAAATTATAAAACCCCTTCTCATAGTTGTTTCTTATAATAGAGGCATGGAGTTTGGACGAGTTAAAGTAAGTTCTCTGGCAATATGTTGTAAGTAGTAGTGTGCTGGAAATGGATCCATATTGATATGTTCATATGCATGTGTTTTAGTTCAGCTGAGTGGTCTGAGACTAAAGTGTACCTACATGTAGTCAAGTATGTATGTACATACGTGAGGTTAGCTTCAACTACTGAAGGCAGTAGGCACATAGAGTACAAAGTAGTAATATTAATACGTACATCTTACACTATAAAGTTTGTCTCCTAGATTATAGCCATTATGTATGTAGCGTAACACCTGAACAGCTCAAAAACCTTGAAAAAATACATATGGTTACGTAATAGAGTAATACCGTAGTATTAGGTTCTCCTCCAAGAACGGCTGAAGTAACGACCACCCAATCGATTGAAATGCATGACGCACGGACCGTTGTTAAAACTCAAAATGTTGAACTTATACCGTACCTACCTAGTGCCCCGGTGTACATATGCAAGGTAAGAGGTATAGGCGGCATGTAGGTTATGCTATATGTACTTACTGCACATTACACTATACATTACACTATACACTACTCAACTTTAACGCTCTCACATTCTCACATTCTCACACTCACGTGTGTGATCTTTCTCAACCCGCCTTCACCTTCACATTCACCTTCACCTTTTGCCATCTGGTTTACAGACCCTATCCCTGGCGACGATCGACGCTTAAACAACAGATGCTTAGATTTCGCCTCCTTCTAGCACAATATCCCACCACTGCCGTACCCGCCCGTAATGGAATTGGATTCGCGATCTTTGTTGTCCCAGCTTGCAACAAACACCACTGACCGAATCGCCGCGCTTCGATATCTCAAGAACGATGTGATCGGACATGTCCAAAAAAAGGAACAATGGGTTCGACAGGGTATCCTACCACCCATAGTAGGCATCATAGCCTCGAGCGATCTCGAATTAAATGGAAAAGAGACGCCCCGGCGCTTCTTGACTTTGCCCGCCTTGACAGATGACGATACTGCCAAGTTACAAGCCCTTCAACTCCTTGCAAGCTTTGCGAGTGGTATGAAAACCCTGCTCCTTGTTTGTCGCAACCCAGCCGTTTTGCTAATATTGCTCGCCATATAGCTGGTCCTCCATTTCTTCAACCGCTGCACGCATCCGGCGCCTTACCTGCTGTCCTGAGCAGTTCCTGTCTCCAGGATGAACATCCCGAGATTGTACTGGCTGCTCTCCGAGTTATACGGGATATCACTGACGCTGCTGCCTTTGCGGTGCCGACTTCGCCAATCAACGCGAATTCCCTGGCTGATGCCATTTTTGCCAGTAATCGACTAGAGTCGCTCTCGCAGATTTTGACCCAGCAAAAGTCTACCCGCGACAGCGAAGCCCAAGTATCCACTGTAGCATATCTAATTCGGAACCTCTGTCGGGAGGAGCGCCATCGAACAGCCCTTGTAAATGCAGGTATATTGGACGCGCTTGCTACAAGGTTGGCCAGTTTTGCTGTGGCCGAGGGACAAGTACTTCCAAGGGCTGAGATTCTTGGTCGCGCCGAGGGTCTGGCAGATTACATTCCAGAGCCTGCAATATCTACGGCTGGCTTAGGCGATGTATTGGGCGCGATTGCTACCATTATAACCAACTCTCCCTTCAGAGCCTGCAAACTGTTATACTCGCCCTCGATTTTGGCAATATTCCCCAATATAGATTTTGATCTAGACCGGTATTCGAGAACACCCCCTGGATCTCTTGCATTACCTGGTCTTAAGCCTACAAAACAGAAGGAGTTCGAGTTCATGGACCTGCTGCTTCCCGACATTTCATCCCAACCACGCAGTCAGACCCTTCATACATCATTCCCCCCATTGACCACAGCATCCCCGAACGATAATCTAAGCCTCAATGGCCGGCCCTCTTCTAAACTTCAGACCAGCCAAGTGTCGTGGACTCCACCTGAAGAGACCATCACCTCTAGCAACAAGAATGAAAAGGAAGACGCGGAAAGCCCCCTGATACCATGGCTTATCAACTTGGTCAGAACCCGAAACAATAATGAAATATTAATGGCCGCTTCGGTATTGACCTCTCTTTTTAAAGCTGGATTTTCTTATAGTACAAGGGAAACCACATTGAGCCTCCTAGTCGTGCCAATTCTTCTGAGCATGCTCAATGATGTCGAATCGAAGACGAAAGACGTTGACTTCAGAAACATTAGCCCCGAGACCGCTTCGAGGCTTAAGCTTGTTGAAGAGATACCCGCAGTATTGGCTTGTCTCATTACCGACAGCGACCCTCTACAAAAAGCTGCTTTCGACTGTGATGCTGTGAAAACGCTTTCCAAGCTCTTGAAAGCCACTTATGATGCGCCACCCCCCGTTGCAGAATTGCGCCCTTGGTCTCCACAAGATGTTGCCCCAGACATGATGGGTGATCTTCCTCCGGAGCGTCAACTAGGCGATTCTGGACAACATCGCCAACTAGTACATCGGGTGAGAGTAAGGGAGAATACGCTGAAGGCTATTGCTGCGCTAGCGAGTTCCAAGGATGAGTACCGGAAGGAGGTAATCGACCAGGACATAGTCCCATATGTGGTTGAGTCCTTATCCGAGTCTCCTGCAAATCCTAAACAACCTAGAGACCGAGTCAGATCGGATACCGGACCTGGCGGCTCCCCGGGCGATAATTCCCCATCGGAAATCGGTAGCAATCCTGTTTCAGTAATAATTGCTGCTTGTTATACTATACGGATGCTGTCTCGCTCTGTCAATATTCTCCGAACTACATTGGTTGACCACGCAGTTTGGAGACCTTTATTTCAGCTAATTCGACATCCCGACATTGACGTTCAGATCGCCGCTACCGCCTCGATGATCAATCTTGTCCCAGATTTTAGTCCAATGAGAGAGGTAAGCCAAAATATCCATACCATAAGTTCCCATAGTACATCCTTGCTAACATATCTCATAGTCACTAGTCGCAGCTGGCATACTGAAGGTTCTTTGCGAACATGCAAAATCTGTCAACTCGTCTCTGAGACTGAATGCCCTGTGGGCTTTGAAACACCTGGTTGATTTTGCTAACATTGACCTAAAAAAGAGATGCGTCGAGGAACTGAATTCCGGGTGGTTGGTTAAGTTGATCCGTGACGATATCGAAGACGACGCCATGTCCTCTGAGAGGGTGAGAAATGAAAGGTCGGCAGTCCATGCCTTGGATGACATGGATGAGGATATGGATATGGGTATTGGGGACGACCAGAGTCGAAATTGGCTTTCGTCATCTTTCTATAGAACAGTCAACACACCTCGAACTCAGACAGATATCCGGATTCTTCAGCTCGCAGATGAGCGACTTTCAGCCCTTCGGGAGGCTGAACTCAACCCAATCCGAAAGGCAAGGCATGATGACTTGGCTATTCAGGAACAAGGCCTTGGGCTCATTAGAAACTTGATTTGTGGAGCTCATGCGTCAAATGGCCCAGATACAGCGAATGACACGTCGGAAATGATCGATTATTTGTTCAGCGCAATGGGTCAGGACGAGTTATTCAGGATATTAGCCTCTAAACTAAAAGTTAGAGTCTTACATCCCTATAGCCGACGCAGCACGCAAGGTAGCGAAGCGCGGGTACTCCCTCCACAAGCTAAGATCATCGAGTCGGTTATTTACACACTGGTTCATATAGCTGCCAGTATTCCAAGGCATCGGCAACTCGTGATTGCACAGACCGAGCTACTCATGCAGCTAGCTAAACTCTTTAACAGCCAGGATAGAGAGGTGCGAGTGGCTCTGTGTCACCTTATCAACAACCTGACCTGGCAGGATGATATCACTGATGCCCCTGGCTGTTCACAGCGGGCAGTTGAGCTTAGGAAGCTAGGCTTCTTGACAAAGTTGGAAGCCCTCGGCCAAAGCGATGATGAGCTAGATGTACGTGAGAGGGCTAAATCTGCTTTGTGGCAGATGAAACATAGTCATTAACGACGGCAACAACAAAGAACAAAAGTACTGGGGATATTTTGAAAGGCATATCAATCCAGGACGAGAATTCGCCACTCGACACTATACACATAATAATGAATGTATGGGTGGGTGGGTAAGTGAAGGGAAAGGGAGAAAGCCTGGGCGCATTGGGAAATTTTAGCATGTGTGCACGTTATGGGAGAAAAACAGAAATATGATTGGCGCAAGGGCGTTGTGTAAAGAAGCGCCTCAGTGCTATGTCCCATGTCATTTTTTTTCTTTCGCGAAACTGCTATTTTCTTAACGGGATGCTCATGATGGTCATAGGAGTCTAGTCTTGGCAATAAACAAGCACTTGGTGTGTTTTGACCCCGATACAGTAGGCTCATCGGGGAATATAATTTTGAGGGGGTATAATAGAGAAGCGCAAAGTACTCTAAGACCCGGTCGTGAGCCGACCTATGGTTCTAGAATAGAATTACATTTATCGCCGATCCCCATGGTCTTCGTCTACTCTTATCCCCGGTGCCCCCCTTTTTTGACCCCTACCTAAAGACTCGCCTCATTTACGTCGGTAAGAAATTCCTAATTACCTACCTACCTACATGCACTACTTATGGGTCGTTGTTAACCGCGGGGTTAAGGTTGAAGAACCCGTTCGTTTATATCAAGCAATGTGCCACACTCACCTGAGAGACGGGGTAACTTCATATAAAAGATGAAGAAACTAACCTAGCAGACGATGGTGGTGCTATTGTCAGGCTGTCGTCGTGAAAGAAAGAGCTAGCTTTCTTTCTAAGTCTGCCTATTTAATTAGGGTATGTCGGCAGTGGTAGTATAGTTGCAGTATACATAGAAGGGCAAGGAAGATTCTACACTATATTTCATAGTGTAGAGGTAGTGTAGCATTCTCGATAATATGAGAAGCGACGGCAGAGTGGCGGAACGGACGAATCAGAAATGGGCCAAGGGGTTATCTGCATGCGGGATCCAATAAACAGTATAAATTATCATGAGCTAACTGAGCTGGGCTAGCAATATGCTTTTTTAGAGTTCCGGTCTGACCTTGAATGTTTATTAGGTTGGTATCTGGATATCTGGGTACATATTCTATAACAACCTCCTTTGAAGTACTAGCATCTTCCGCGGCTTTCCGAATACAACCTCTTCAGAGTTCGCTTCCATTCGACTACCTACCTACATACCTAATAGGTACCTAACATACATCTCTGCCAGGCCTCTATGCCGAAATTATTCATATTTATTTTATTAACGATCAACGCAACAGTAAAAAAAGAAAAAAGTAGATGATACCCAAGGTACCATTCCTATTTCAAAACCATGTAAGTGAACGATCGTGATGAAACTCGAATTATGTAAGTAAAACCCAGCCATCCTACCATCCATCTCTTGTCTCATATTATTCCATGATGAAATATAATGGGAGAAAATACCCTGTGTGATGACAACAGGGAGAGAAGGGATCGGAGGACAAAGAGCGAGGAATAACTGTAGCTTTTTCTTTTTTTTCTCTCTCGCTCGCTCTTTTCTCGCTCGACTGCCGGAGCATCCGGAGGTAGTGAAGAGAGGAAGAGAGTAAAAGGAAAAGTACCCCATCTCACCCCGTCGCGAGATCTCACCATCGCGCGAACTCGGGGTCAACCGACTGTAGACAGAAAATTTGAGTGGTGGCGTGACGTTCCCGCAGCGCAGATCGACTTGCCAAGAACAATATTGCATATGGCGCCACGTTGGAACCTCAATTCGCATTCCCCAATTCCGGCGTACCAAGCAGAAACAGAGACCAGGGGAGCTTTGAGGCTCCCGCTGGCCGCGTCCCCACTCTCGACATCAAACTCCCATCACCGTGATGAAGCTTTAGAAGAGGGGAGAGGGGAGAGTAGGTACATCATTTACCCTCTTCTTATATTATAAACTCGAAACCGGGTTACTGCAATAGTTAGAAAAGAAAGATGATCCACCTAAGTTAGGTAGATCGATGATCGATAGTTATATTATTTTGTGATTATTATTGACCATTAGTCAAGACCCTTAACCCTCATTCGTCAAGTTGACGGTAAATAACAAAACAGACAGACCTCCTCATCGTCAGGGTTTCATCGCAGATTTAGGACTACTTGCTCTACACCTACATATATGGAATCCCACAGAAACATCCATCGCATCACCAACGATGACTCCTTCGTCGGAGACGAGCGGGCTGTAGCAATAAACACACAGGCTTGCTGGTTATTAGTGTCACCAGTCCTCGAGTAACGTGAATGGCGCTAAATGTAGCCTTGACCTTTTCCCGAGCCTGCCGTGTGATGATTGATCGATCGGATTTGTCACATTTATATAACCTCAAGCCCGCTTATACATCCCCCCCTCCCCTCCATACCAGCCAGCGTTGGTCATTCCTTGAGGATTATTTGCATCCATACCATACGCCCCGTCTAGTAGTCTAGATAATTCCACACTAGCAGAAGAGGAAAAGGGGGGGGGAAGCCTCTCTCCATGAACTCCGGTTTGTCCAAGTGAGAAAGCCACCGGGGAGTTAAGAGGTAGTTTAGCTGTATGCTTAGTTAGTGCCTTGTCTACTCGTCCAACTAGATACATCTATCAGAGGACCAATTATCATAGCTACCTAAGGTATCTACCTGCGGGTAGCAACCCCGACTCCGGTAGATGTGACATTATTGGAGGCCCTTGCTCCTCTGTTATAGGTAATGTCATATTATACCTTCTCCGCATCAAGGCTGAAGGAATTTGTGACTGGATTAGATTGGTCAAGAGCATTGAAGTGTTGCAGACCTCATGCTGTATTCCCCCATCCGGACTCACTCGAGGCCAAACCCTAGTAGCTCTAGCTCTGGAAGTTGAATCACGCCCGTCTCGTGCTTTCGTTGGCCCCCGAGCGGAGCTGCGGGAAGCTTACTGGTCCGTCTGATATTAAAGATGCAGTAGTTGTATGTGATTTATCATCATGGAGTTTCGATAATCATGCAAACCTCCCCTGACCGGATTGGGTAGACTAGGGGGGTCATTGTCAATAGTCGAACGAGATATTCCTCGGGCATCTCGGCTCTAAGCACATTTTTGCACTGGGGCCAGGTCTAGTCGTCATCGCGCGCCGAGTTGCGCGATGGGACATCTTGGAACGTATGAGATCGAACCGTCGATTCCATCTCGCAGCTGCGGTGTGAGGAGGGAGATGGCAAGTTCCTCCATATAAAGGGACGGCTCTCCCCCCACCACCATCTCAGCTGAGGCATCACAACCTGAAGGAATAACAGGCATATCCTCCTCGAGCAGGCTTAAGGCAGACTTTGGACTAATACTATCAAAGCAGTACGAAGCGTATATCGCAATATAATTACAATGGCTATCTTACTAGGACGTGCAAACGACGCGTTGAATATCAACCCGCCTAGTGGTAACGAGCAGCTATCCGTCAACGGTAGCAACTGGCTGTGGGCTGTGACCGCCATCTATATCGTCTCATTCATAGCCTTCTTCGCTACCAGCTTTGTCGCGCGGTCTGGCGAGAAGATCTTCCACTATCTCTTCACCATTGCGCTGCTTGTTGGTTCCATCGCGTACTACGCCCAGGCTTCCGACCTTGGCTACTTGCTCATCTACCAGGTGAACTCGTCGCCTGCCTTTGGGCTGACCCGACAAATCTTCTATGCCAAGTATATCAACTGGGTAGTCAGCTTCCCGGTCCTGAGCATTGCTCTTGGCCTTCTCAGTGGTGTGTCGTGGGCTACAATCTTCTACAACGTGACTTTGTCGTGGACATGGTAAGTGAGACGGATGCCATACCATCTACCTATATTATGTTCAACAAGTAACGTTGGGGACATGGACTAATGACCATAATAGGGTCATCTCTTACCTCATCTCTGCCTTCACTACGAGTAACTACAAGTGGGGATTCTACGCTTTCGGCACGATTGCCTGGGTGCTCCTCGCGTTCAACACCCTCTTCACTGGCTCCACCGCAGCGAAGCGTGTAGGTGTCGCCAGCGACCACACCCTCCTGGCCGGGTGGCTCAATCTTCTCTGGCTCCTATACCCAATCGCCTTTGGTCTCACCGACGGCGGGAACCGCATCGGCGTCACCCCCGGTTACATCTTCTTCGGCATCCTGGATGTCCTGACCGTTCCCGTGCTCTCATTCGCCTTCCTCTTCCTCTCCCGCAGGTGGGATTACGGTCAGCTTAACCTAGGTGAGTAATCATGCTCCTTAATAATTGCTTGATAGGAATTTTGGCTAACGATGTAACAAAACAGCTTTCACTAGGTACGGTCGTGTCCATCACACCGGAGAGTTCCCCGAGAAGGCCGCTGCCACACCCTCGAACGCGGCTGTCACCGGTGAGCAGGCCGCAGTATAGTTGCCTTCCTTTTTTTTGATCTTCTTCCCGACGGCTAGACCGTTGCAATGTCTTGGGGATTCTAATTTAATAGAATCCTGGCCCGGGTACGGGACCCCGCCTCCAACGCACACTCATCCCCAAGGCACCGGAAGCAACATATCCCACTGTATAAACCAGAAAAGAAAGAAAAAAAAAATCTCCAATCTATTTTTCTATTCATTTCAAACCCCTAATGATGCTATACCCACCACCACCATAGTTACAGCCTTACAAAGCTTCGCTCGTTTGTCGATAGATTCGACTCACTAACTGGCCTGGTACCCCCCTTTTGTGGGTGCACAGCATTGATTTCATTCGCTCGTTTAGGCATGCCTGCATGGCAGTCATGATGATGATAATGATGGTAATGGAAGGTTTCTGTCAGAAATTCTTCGGTTAAGGGGGATGAAAGAGAAGATAGGAGGCGAAGAAGAACTCATATACCCTCGTTTTGTTGTTATTGTTTGATACCCTTCAACTTTTTAAACTTTCTTTATTGGCTTTGGGGAGATGGGGGCGTTTGTGAATACCCTACTAGCTGGTGGTTGTTTGAGGTTGATGTAATAATGAGGTGTGCTGAAAGGAAGGGGGAGAGGTGGAGGATGGAAGAAAGGGGGAGTGAATGAGTGAGGATAGGATAGGTGTGTAGTGGTAATCTTTATTTGATTCGATGCATGTAATATCTGAGTGCTATGATGCTATGTAAGATATGTGTCTTGTATTGGTTATTTAAGTTCAGGTGAGAAGAATTGAACTAATATGGCGAGGTGTGACCATGTACCAACCCCTTTTCATCCTGAGGTGTAGAATCGATTTGATTATTGTAGGAAAGTTGAACATGGCTATAGGTATTCAATGTACTGTGTGTGAATGTATGTCTGTTCATATGTAGTCGCTACGAACTCTTTACCCCTTTTCCTACTCCCCCTTTTTTCTGTTGCTCTTTTCCCTCCCTCACTTCCTTACCCAGTCTCTAGATTTATCTTCTTTCCTGTGTCAACGTTTTAGCTAGTTTTACCCAAAGCAATCTCCTTTATCTGCTGTTGACACTAAAACCTACCTTTTATATTTGTTGACCACCAAGGTAACTGAGCAACGCCCAGCCCCCCTCCTATTCTCCCCACAACAAACATCAACGTCACCACCACTGACCGTCGCTCGAGGCAACCACCAAAAAAACCAATCCCCCTCCTACTGTGCATGGTAAGTCCCCTTATAAATCCTAGTAGACTGAGGATTTCCTAGCCCGAGTGGGCAGCCCAAGTGGGCAGTACCGTGGCGCCACGGTATGGGAGTCTACCTCCCTCATCTAGGTCTAGGGTTCAACTCCCATTCTAAGCATTTAAAACAATACATCACCTATCATCTAATCTACTATCTTATCTACCATACAAAAATACCAAAGGATACCGGGGCTCCGGCCCGTGGATATCTAGGAATACGGGAGGGGGGACATAGTCCTCGGGTCAGTGGCGGGCCTCCTAACAATCAAAAAAAAAAATTTTTTTTAACCTAACCGTGCCTTTTTATAACTAGGCCACCTTTTTTCTTTTTTTTTCTTTTTAAGATCAACATTGTTAAATGAAGTAGTATGTAGTTAATTGAAGTTAAATGTACAAGTGAGATGAATATCCGTGATATATGTACAACGATTTTTACATATTTTTTCATTATTAATTTACTACATTGAAATTTCAACTCTTTACCTGTATGTAAATTTATTGCATTAAGATTGCTTGATATCGTATATTGCCTAAGGAACTCTTAATAAATACCATTCAATGAGTATATGTAGGACATGGCCACTAAAACACTGGCAAGCATAGCTATGCTTCAGAACCTGTAGAACCGAAGAACCGAACCTTGGTATCACTTCTTAACTATTGGCCTCTTGTAAAGCTGGACTTAGCTGAGAACCGATAACTCCTTTCTGCTCCCCCTTTTTTTCTGGCCAGAGCAAGTAAACATTCTAAGTGTTGCTTTTATCCACACAGACAAATACAAGTTATGCCTCCCTAATAATATGCATATTCCACTTCGCCGTCTAGCATGTATAACGGGGTTGAACATGACGTGGTAATATCGGGCGTATCCCTCTGGGACAAAAGAACAGAGTTCAAGTACTAGTGACAATGTGGACTCAAATGCCTAGGTTTGAGGGGGAAGGGAGAGGTGAGAGAGGATGAGATTTTAGTTTCGGTATTTTTTTTTTTAATATTTCTAACTAGTCATCCGCTCCCACGGGTTTATACTAGAGTTCTGATGAGAGGATTTGTCTAAAAATGTGACCGAACAACGGGGGAAAGAGCTCGAAGCCTTCAAGAAAGACCATTGAGCTCTTGCACAGGAATTATCAATACACTGATAAGAAGTAAGAGGGGTATATTCGATATTGCCTTGTGATTTCAACAGTGACTTGAAATTATAGGTTTTACATCCTGACAAGAGCATGCAGGTGGTGGCTATAAGCCTTAAAAGTAGTTTCTTCTAATGTTGACATACTCTGCAGCCCCTCGGCGTACAGCTCTTCTTGCTAGTTCAGGTGTTTTCCAACACAGGGATATCGTCTCAATTTAAGCTTATAATGATACCGTTGAATCCTTTTAACCTTTCTCTCATTCGACGTTAAGGTTTCCCCCATCTTCACCCCATCTCTGTATAAAGTCCGATGTCTAATGATGCTACCAAGAAAACGCCATGTAGGAAGAATGAACGTGGATAGGTTGGTTGGTTAGCTACTGAGTACTCATATGGTTAATCGACACACATAAGGTATCTCGGAGGACAAGCTTGTGGTTGCTCACACGCAATTGTATCATTATCTATATACCTCCATACGTCGCCTCCACTATTCGGCCTAGAAAGTTGTACAATATACTTGAAAGCAAAGTTATCTTTCCTGCCTGCCTACTACTCGCTACCAGTAATATCTAGAGTTCAACGAGAGGATTTTTCTTGATATTCAGATGAAAATGCCTCCACCGCCATCGCCAGTACTTGTGTCCTCTTTAGCTCGTGTTTCTTCGATCCCCCTCCTTCCCCTCTTCGTCGTCACCCTCCTCGTTCCAGTCACACATTGTGCTCCAGACCTTAGTGACCTCACCCAGACCACAGAGTTCCACACGCAGTCGGACTCGGCCCACTTCCCACGGGCTCTCGGAACCGCAGGTGAGTTTTCTCCCTTCTCCTCCATCTTTTCTTCCCCACCTATAGCCAAGAAAACCACCCTTACTAGCATTCTTATAAAACCATCAAACTTGCTCTTTCTCCCCGGAAAATGTCACTAATGGATCTCTCTTCCCCCCCTTCCCCTATTCAACAAGTCGCTATAGGGGTGGCCAGTGTGCTCGTGGCCACCATCCTGATCTGTGTGTTTGCGCACTGCTGGATCCTGCTGGGTAAGCGGCAGTACCGCCGCAAGGGACAATCAGATGTCAAAGTGGAAGAGGGGGTAGAGCGCTCGTTCGTGGGGGGAATGCACCCCGGTGCGGTGCCGTCCCTGTCGGCACCGACGAGAGCTAGTGAGTTAGATATATTTTCTAATTTCTTTTTGTCTTTACCTGTCCCTCCCCCGTTTTTTTCATTGTCCGTCCCCTTTACGATGCGAGTAATGAGTCTCTCTCAGGCTGTAGAAGAAGCCTGCCTATTCGAGACATGGCGGTTTTGCGAGTTGCCTACCTTAAAGTTCACTCAACAGCTATATAGTGGTTGATGACTGATTCCTCTCAATTTTTAGTCACGATATCCGAGCGGACCATGGGTGGCAAGCATAGCCTCCGTGGTATTAACAGCAATGGCGTTAGGTCAGGTCCGGGGGTGACGGGAGTCAGGGGTTAGGGGATCGGGGCGGGAACCGGGCCGAGACTGGGGTCCGGAGACCCAGTACGGAGGAGACGTTTAGGAGAGGGGCTTGAAATCTCAATGGTGCAGGGACAAAGGGTAAAGGTAACGAAGGGGTGCTTTTGTTAGTTTATTTGGTTTCATTCTATTTTATCAAATTCACGTAGGATAGGAGATGAAAAGGGGAATATATTCATATGTCCATGGCATGGAAAGGGATCAAGAAAACTGGAGAGCATCCCTAACGGAGATAGATATATGATATAGTAAAGGAGTTTCATAGTGAGACCTCATGGCTTTGCAAAAATCACTTGTCATCGCCGTCGAGGCTATCCGGGACCGAGAGTGGATACGGTAAAGTTCCTGTAATAATGCAGTCTGTCCTCCGGCATAGCAGTGCGAGTCCGGATATCGAAGTTCGCACAGTGAGGTAAAGATACAAATATGGGGTGATTTTTTGGTAGGGAAGGACAGCTAAAGCAAGGGACGGAGGAAAAAATTATGACAGGATGGGGGGCTTGGGATAATGGGAAAACCCGGGGTTTAATTTGATTGCCTGTGCTACTTCAAGCGCATCCTGATGCTCACCGCAAAATTGGAAGGATATTCGAACTATATAGCAAGTCTATCTTAACAACGTTAGGTCGTATGGATAAGTTAGTCTCGAAAATTTTCTAGAGAGAGAAACCATCCCCTCAAAAAAACAACCACAACAACAACAAACAAACATGAGAAGTGATTGCTCCTGGACTTCGCTCAGCACCACTCTCTCCCCTCCCCCCTTTGAAACCCATGTAGAGTGTGCGCGAAAAGACGTATGTAACCATCCTCCTACCCTCTTATTCATGTCTACATAAGTTACCATGCCCCCCTAGTCTCTCGGCTGCTAGAGCGACTGTGTAACGATAGGCAAAGGCAATCATTTAACCTGTCAGCACTGACCGGCTGCTAAGCATGCAAGGGATGTGGATGACATGTCCAAACACCCGTCTTCCATGTTGACCGCATACGTATGTGTACGGGGGGTTGTTATAGCGAAATAAAGAGGGGAGGGGGCATCATTATGTATACCTACTACCTACCAACTTTATTACCTGGGCTTTGCGCTACACGGTAAAGTTGTGTGTAAGTGTGTATGGGAACGTCGAATCTTCTCAGTTCGGTATAAGGGTTCTCAACAGACTGGCGCCAATGACCAGATTTCCTTTTTGATTATCCAATCCACGTTTCTTATACCATGGGAGGACCCGAGCCCCCGGTGCGACTATAAGTGCCTGATCTCCCCCTAGACATGGTTTGTTCCGCATTGACCACACCGGCTGCGGGTACACATTGGCATTATAGACGGGATCCGAGACGGGGTCTAACAGGCGCCACATCTTAAATCGCCTGGGTCGTCGAGAATATAACAAGGATTGACTGGGTAAGAACAGCGGCTGTAAGAAAAAAAATTGAGAGAGAGAGAGAGAGAAAGAGAGAAGAAGAAGAAGCCAGGTGAAAAGAAAATATGACAAGCCCAGTTGGAGGAGTTAGCCGTTGGTGGTCATCGTGTGGGGTCCGGTCAAACCATATTGGCAGCCTCCCTCGATCTCACACGGCTTGGTGCGTCAACAATTAACACAAGACATTTACGGCGCGGCATGGAAAATCCCATAGACTTGGAGGGGTTCAGCATCGTGACGTGGGGGGTTAAGCGGTTTGGATGAAGACACCCCACTGGCATGCCTGATAGATGGTCACGCTGCAGTCAGAAAGTATAGAATCTCGTTGACACAGTATAGAGTTCCTTGATTATGAGCATCATAAGGCAGGCAGTAGGGGGAAATGGAGGCAAGAAGCCGCAAAGGGTCGTCAGTCGTCTGAGGAGAAAACCCTCCGATAAAATTCGTCTCCTGCAACGTTTGATGTAAGTATCCGATGCCGGTTTCATACCTGGCCTATTTTACTTCTGCCATTTGATTTCAATACTGTCTGAATGAAGGAAGAGGAATCAGAAGTCAGCTTCATAGTTCCGTGTCTGGGCGGAGGGTCCCAAACTATCTATCTCATTGCGTGAGAAAAGCAATCTGAGAAGCCAATGACCGGCTTTACTTTCTTGAAGCTTGGGACGTGATCAAGTTTAACCATAGTCTCGACGTCAGAGATAGTTCAATCGGGATGAAGCATTGTTCGTAGGCGAACAACAAAAATTCACGGTCACGACTGACGTTTGGTTGTAGCAGCTTATCAAATAGGTTCATCACAGTGGTCTCTGTGGCTTTATCTACCGGATGGTGCTGTGTTAACCTTGTTAACCTTACATCTTAAGCATGAGATGGCAATGTGGAAAAGCTATATCGATAAATGCTCGATGGGATGGGGGGCTCGTAATTTGGGATCATGATTTTGGTTTGTAGATCAGCTCTGTCTATGGATTATAACGTCTTTTCTGCGCAAGGTTTAGAGATAACTAGCACGTAATAGAAGTTTGTCTCAGCCTTCGGGGTAGTCAAGAGCACCTGTCAGACTACCTAGTTGAGCGATCATAGGTGGCTGTCCTGTCGGGAGCTGGGGAGGCAGTGAGGTTCCACGGCTGCCCATGAAGAACGTTTGCGCAGAATAAGAAAGCAAAAGTGATTTCACCTCGATACACATGCACTACGCGTGGTTAGACAGAACAGCCCGGTGGCAGAGGCATACGACTGGCTCTTATTCTCGTAAGACACCAAATATCGAAAGACGATATTCGAAAATGGCAGCTATAAGGCAAGCCACCTCGGATGTACACAACTCACGAGAGCATACATCACGACGTTGCAGTTCGACTATGCGCCCTTACCAAAACGGACTGGGCTGGCAACGATGACGGGCTGATAAACTCTCCTAGGGGGGTAGGTTATGTACCTATATACGAGAGCTTGGAGGAACTTGGCGTGCCGTCACCGTGGTTCTGCGTTGGAGCGAGGAGTTATTTAGGGACTGCAACCAAATTTTTGGAAGCTTCAGAACCAATCGAATCGGTACGAGAGCTACCTCATACGTATAACGAAGGTGATTGAGTTGGATTCGGTATATATGAGGTGACATCTGTCAAGTACTTTATTTTATTTTTATTTCCTTTCCCTCTCTTTCCCTACCTTCCATCCCACTTACCGAAGTGAGAGAACGAGTTGGAAAGGAACCGCCGAATCTTGATACAACGCTGCGAATCCCCGGTGATCTGTTTCCGTTCTGCTACTGTGTTGGACAGAGGGGCGGGTTTCTGGTTGGAGGGCTGGCAAGCCACTGGTGCACCCTCTTGGTCGCATGAAAACCAAATCCAACGCTGTGGTACGGATAACCCAGACGTTACCAGGATGACAGGTTTGTTCAAACAGGCGCCCAGACGATAATGATTTGTTGAGTTGGTTACATAGTTCGGAAACATTATGGTGATCAGGTGTCGATTCACATTTGATCTTAACCTAGAGACTTCTATAGACTAGGTTTTGCTCTTAAGCAGTTGATTGATCTTGGTAAACTCCTGAACTCCCTACAAGTGGAACATCATTTGAAGCACACCCTAACCGATGTTAGCATGGGTCTGGGATGGAGGAGGAATGGGGTGAAAAAAAAAAAAAAAACAAGAGGATAAAAAAAAAAGTAGTAAGTACACTAATATGTATTGTATGGTATGTGATTGTGAGTGGTGAGTGTGGGTGGGGGCTATTTGTTCTGGGCTCCTTGATTGAGATAGACTTCTTCCACTTACCTATTAATTATATGGGTACCTATATGAGCACCTATACTAGTTATATCGCTTACCTAACCTGTGATTTTCTTCTCTTTTTTCTTCCTCCCTTATTTTGTGATTTCCTTTCTCGTACAAATAATGGTCAGAAAGAAAAATAAAATCAAATAGAAATACATACCCAGGATGATTAAGGTACTCCGGTACTTTATCTCATGAACGTTACATGTAACCTCCATGTAGGTTGGTACCTTGAAAGTTTGAGTTAAGTTATAATTTTACACTACCGTTGCTCCGGACCCCAGCTTCTGGTTACCGACGTAGGTCAAGTACGTACAGTCTGGGCCTGCATAATACTTAGGACCTAAGTCTGATTGATGTCTGTCAACTCTACACCCGCACCAGCAGTACACTACCACACCACAAGTATATGTATATACTGTATGACACACGCTGCTTTAGGTGCACAGCGCGTCTTCCGTGCCTAAGGACCATGTTCGCGCATGCGATACATATCGTTTGATCATCGGTAATTACTAGTGGTGCCGCCAAACCCAAAAAAAAAAGATTTTCAATCAGATCATATATTATTTTATCCAGTTTCCCTATCCTAATCAATTCTGCTATATGTATGTAAGTGAAGCCCAGCAACTCGGGTCAAATGTGGTACATGGATGCGTGTATGCATGGATGCATGGATTGCATGGGTACTTCCAGAGTGAAGTGGACTATGTGGGTATCGAATACAGCTCCACCGAAGCAGAACCCCCACATTTCCTGCCTAATTAGCTTTGCTTGGCCCCCAGGATTCTGGGCAAATAAACCCGCACGAATGGGAGAGCGCCAATGGTAAAATGGGAAGAACACTATGTACCGAACTACCTACCTACCTACCTACCTACTCTGCTACTCTAGGTACTACCTACACAGCTACACTACACCACACTATACTACCCTATCTGACTACCTAGCACTAGCCCTGCGGTCAGCGTTACATGTTGGCGAGAGAATAAAAATATCCGTCTCCAACTTAGGTCATGATCTGACCAAAGCTTCTTTCTTTCTTTATTTCTTCTTTTTTTCCCCCTCCTACACAAGAATCGCATACAACACTATTTTGTCCTTTTCAATATGTGTAGTGTACGCATTGATGGATAATCTCGCGAGTCAAGCAGCTTGCCGCCTTGATGATGTGGTTGCTACTGTTCGATATGCCGGCTAATCCCGGATTCCCGCCGAGGTTGTGATAGCGTCGCGATAGTCGGGACGGCAAGACCCTTCAATCTTTTATTAGGACGGATAGTGGAGCAAACAAAATTCCCATGGTCTTTGTTCTGCCTCAGCAATTTAGCCCAAGCAGTCAAGGTCAAGGCGCTGTTAGTCGGTCCAGTCTAAGACGCATCCTGGTTCTTGGAGAGAACTGGCTGGTGTGGTTGGAAGATGGATGGAAGGGGGGTCCACCAGTTCATAGTAATATGTGGTACCGTGTCGCACATACCGTACGGTAGACTTTCTAGGGGGGACTTTCTACGGCATAGGCTCCTACAGGCTACCAGACAGTCGAGGGGCTGCAGGCTACAGGCGTCGAATTCCACGTCGGTGGGAGAGTTAGGGGGGGGACGGGGGTGTGGCCCGAGATTTGGTATAAGGGTAAAAAAGGCGTGCTGCGTGCAGGTAGGGGACTGGGCAGACTGGGGTGGCTCCGGAAGCGATTCCACCAAGATACAAGCGTGCCAAGCGATGAAAGTTGCACCCATAACCCCTACATGTGGGTCCATGTGCACTGTCTATTTCCAATCATATCCCTGCTGCTATCCGGAGTATTGTACAAGATCAGGCGCTGGGTTCGAATCTGTCATCACGCACTACGCACTGTCCATGTTCCCTCCCTAGCTTACTCACTTACCATTTGCCTTCCCTTCCCCCCATCCCTCCCAATCCTCCCACCATCCTCTTTCGAGAGAGCCCCACAGCCCCATTCATCTGGTGTGTAGAGGGTAAGAGCAATCACCAGCCGAGCATAGACACAGGGCCGAATAGTTGGGCTCCGACCCACACTGCCACCCCCCGTACCAAGTACCTCCCGGCTGATTCGTGCCTGTGGCCAATCAACGGTTCCGAGACCCTCCCTTGCGTCTCCACTCCCACGCTGTCACACCCTTTCTCTCATCATTCTTGGACTTACCTAGTCCAAAGTACGTACCTACATACATTTGGTATTCTACCATTCTATCTCTCTAGCTGGCTCTCTCTTTTTTTCCTTTTTCCCTTTTCCACACCCAATTCCTCCCTACGCCGCTGTCGACGCCGCCGCCGACGACGACAACGATTACGACAAGCTACTCTCGCCTGGCATACCGGCCTCAAGTTACTTTGAGTAGACATCGACAGCGACCACGTGCAGGATAGGAAGTCTAGGTTGAAAATAGAACATTTCCCCCGTGAGACCGTCAGCCTGGTAATTGATTCAATATCCATCTGCCGACGGGGTTGAACGAGTCAGCTGCCCGCACCAAAAGCCAGCGCTTCGGGTTCCCAAACAAACTTCGCCTACGTCCCAACTCGACGGATTCTTACACCATTTACACCGTTTTCTAAACTATTTCCATTCCCGCCTTTCTGGAACGCACACGAGTGCATCCACTCATCTGCCATTCGATTTGTTTTATTTTCTTCCTTTTTATTTTATTTTATTTTTCTCTCTTTTTGCCTTTCTTTAGATTTCTTTTTTTATGTTCTAAAACCCACACCAATTCAAACCTATTCGCAAGTCCGCCTGCTCTCGGTAGCTTGGTTTGATGATCCACGCCTCCGGGTCCGTCATCAATCTCCGCCGACAACCACTTCTTTCTCTGTCCACTTCTTAGTATTTTAGTATTGTTTTAACTTCCTTCAATGCATTCTATACAAGTGAGTAATTATCCAAATTCCTCCTGTTAACCCGTAAAGAAAAGGAGAAGAAGAAAAAAAAAAGGAAAAGAAAAGATACGATATTGTGATGTGGGCAATCGAGAAATGTCCCGTACTACGATGTTCTATACAGCTGCATTCGAGCTGCATATAACTTTGCGAGGGCCTTTTCTTTCTATTTATATTTTCTGGCTGCCATTTAATACTAACAATGGAAGCTAATCCAGCCCGAGTCGAACATGGCTAGCATCGTGGCTGCTCAGGACTCGCGCCTGAAGCAACCCGTCCAACGCGAGCATCGAATTACCAAGGGTGGAAGACATCTGTGGTATCAACTAGAAGTGCTGCAGCAGCCAGAACGTGCTCGCGCATGTGGCTCCGGCCCCAAATGTATGATCCAATTGTGCCATATTGTGTCACCTCCGTTGCTAATTGAGAATCCACAGCCTCTGCCGACCGCCGTCCGGTCGACCCGCCTCCAGTCGTCATTCTACGTGTTTTTGAAGGAGAAATCTTTGAGAGCGCAAGAGACATTACCTTTGATTACAATGTTGACTTCTTCTGCTATGCTTCGCTGGAGCATGCTCGTCCCATGGCCCACGGCCGGGTCCAGACCCCCGCGGCCACCTCCCCTCCGGTTCTCACCGGCTTCCCCGTCTCGGGCTGCTGCTACCTCGACCGGCCCGACCCCGCTGGTTACTTCCTATTCCCGGATCTCTCCGTTCGTCACGAGGGCCGATACCGTCTAGTGTTTAGCTTATATGAGTTGATTAAAGAGGAGCAAGATCAAGACCGTGATGCTCCAGAGCAGGATAAGGATGATATCTCCATGTCTGGTCTTAATGCCGGTGATGCCAATCACCGAATGGATCTCAAGTCGGCAGACTTTGTTGTCTACAGTGCCAAGAAGTTCCCCGGTCTGACCGAGAGTACGACACTCAGCCGCACTGTCGCTGAACAGGGCTGTCGTGTTCGTATACGGCGTGACGTGCGTATGCGGCGTCGTGATACCAAGGCATCTGCTGCGAGCGAGTACGACAACAATGCTGAGGATGAATACTCTCGACGCCATAGAACCCAAACCCCTGAGGGATACCGTGCTCGGTCAGTTAGTAACTCGAGCATGGACCGAACCACCTTCCCCGATCAACGCCGACCGTCCAATGCCGAGTATGGTGCACCGCCTCCGCCGTTATATCAAGCCGCACCGCAACCTACTGCTGTACTTAATTTTGGACAGAATGGAAACCCGGGCTTTGCGCAACCTTTTGGCCCCGGTTCCGGTTCCAACCCCCAGTCAACTCCAGTATCTCCAGCCCAGGCCATATTTCCCCAGGGCGCCACTTTCCCGCCGCCGCTGTCTCCTAGTTACATAGCCCCCGGCTACACTCAGTACGAGCGCCCGGAACAAGAGATTAAGAGACGGCCATCAGCTGGGTATCCGGTTATTTCTGCACAACCTCCAGTCGGCTACAATCCCAGAGGGTCCAACGCATCTACAGCGTCGATTACATCTTTGCCGTCGGTAACTTCGATCACGGCTATTATGACAAGCCCCAAGGTGTCTCCAGGCCATTGCGACCGAATGGGCTCGATCTCAACGCCAACTCGAGGAAACCTCTATGCGATAGAGAGTCGGGCGGCGGTGAAACGCACTGCCGAGGAGTCGCTACCGACGCACCAGGACGGACGCATGGTCAACCATGGGCGTCCTTCGGTTGACTACCAGGCAGACAACTCGTCGATGTGTTATAGGCGAGCCGATGGCAGAATCATACGGAAGTTGGAAATGGGGGAGATATCATAAGATTTTGTGCAGGGGGGAGTCTAGTTAGTACCATACCATACGGGCAGCATGATTGAGTTCTTACGACGGTCATGTCTGAGATTGGTGTCGAGGCGTTTCGGAAGGAGGCTGGTCTTTTTCTCGTTAGCTGTATATACCACAAAGCGCGGTTGCTTTACCTACGACTTCATTTCGTTTGTTACTTGTTAGAGCTTTGCGGGCACTCACTGAGGGGGAATCTGCGCGCGAGCAGTCAAGCCTATGGGTTTAGATGCCAGCGGCCAACACACTTTAGCTCATGACGTGGGCGGTTTTATTTTTCCTTTTCTTTCGATACTCTGGGCAGCGATGTGATAGGTCGGTTAGGTGCAAGGATAGTGCAATGGCCGCATTGAGCTGGAGCCCAAAGCTGGAGTAAGCCCCATACGTAGCAACAAATACTATTGGACATATTCGATTCATGTGGGTTTGACATTTAGAGATGACTTTTTCCTTTTTTTTTTTCCTTTTTTTTTTTTTTTGACTTGTGTCGCCTATTGAGGTTTTGGAGAGGGGAAAAGAAAAGGAGAGTGTAGATGAGGGGTTTGGGATTCTAAGTGGGACATATTGATATGTAGTATATGACCTATTCATATATGTCTGTATTGATGTATGTACGTATGTATGCAGTTATGTATGTATGTATGCCTGTCTGTCTGTATATAGTGTAAAAGCAGCAACGTTGGGGTTGGTTTGGGCTGGAGCATCTATTGATGTGGATAACGTATAAGGCAGCTAGAGCTTATATGCTACACTATGTGGTTGGTTGTATGAGTTTCAAGAACTCGGTTCCGCTAGTAACATGCTTGGTTAACCATCCTTTTTTCGTATCTATTATAGGCTTTTGCATATGTGCGTTGTGGTTTATTGGTGTTTGTTCTATCAATACGAGGGGGGGGGGGAGACAAGAAGCGAGTTTGGTCGAATCATTGAGGGGAAGGATACAACTGATGTTGACGATACTTCCAATTTATTTTTTCCTTTTTTCCTTTTTCTCCTTTTTTTATATTTCTTTTCTCTTTTTTCTTTTTCATGTGACTAGTATTGAAGGTTTCTTCTTCTTCTACCCCTACCTAACTAGCTACTAACGCTAGAATTGATTGTTTATTTAATTTGCGATATCCTCCCCTCCATGTTTCAGACTTGTCTTTGCTTCAGTGAGTTTTATCTCAATTAATTACTTAGCATCGAGCAAGTCTTGTACGTGCATATGTATGTAACAAACTAATAACCTACGAACTACTACCTAATCTCTGTTTGTCTAATTAGTAAGGTTTACCAGGGCCGTAAAGGCTTAAATTGTGCGGTGCATAGACGCCGGCATAAAACCCATCATACGATTTAGTGTAAAGGGGGTTATCCTCGGTTCATCTAATCCGTAGCTAGCGAACCTAGCGAACCTAGCGAACCTAGCGAACCTAGTAGCGAACCTAGCGTAATGGTTTGTTATGGTTACCCCCACAACGGCGTAACATTGTTGGCATAAACAAACCACGTACCTCTTATTGCTCCACCTCCACCTTGTTACACACCACAAACTCTTGTTCATCCAACACTATTATTCTCCTCCAACCACCCGATTCTTAATTGAAAGTTGCTGCATTCCTACAACAAATTTATTAGCCACTTTGTGCATCTGTCCGCCCATGTCAAGAAGACGACTCGGGAGTCTCCTGCTAAGATCAAGCCCTCGGCCATGAGCAGACCGCCTACAGGAAATGGCGGCTCTCGACCGCCAACGTCGCGGTTCCAAGAGGGCTCGATGAACGACCGAGTCAGCGCAGCGCCGCCGCCTCAATTCCTCGGTCCAGAGCAAATCAGGGAGTATGAGAAGCAGTTCTACATGTCTCCTGTGGTCAAGGCGACAACCACCACCACCCATCGCGATTCGCGTAAGAAGCACCGCGAGAGACCGCTCTCTGAGTCGCAGAGCCTCAAGTCACAGAGTCCCAAGTCACCGCTCTCCAATGTCTCTACCCGAGACCAAGACCAGCGATTCATCACCCACAAGAAGTCCAATGGCTTCTTCAGTCGCATTCGGGATGCCCTCTTCAACAAAGCATCGGGCGTGCAGGCGCAGGCGCAGGCGCAGCCACCGCCCCATAAGCAGCAGGAGGCCATCAGGAAGCACACCAGTCTGCAGGAACCACTACTTGCCCAGCGGACGGGCCAACTGCACCCCTTGGTACAACACTACACCGACATGCAAGGCCCGCAGCCTCCTGCTGGTGATAACATCACGAGTAGGGGCGGGACTTCGTTTGATAGGCCAACGAGGGAAGAGGTGATGCAGTCCTACAACCAGCTCATGGCCTCCGGTTTCTTCAAAGCCCATGCTATACAGTCCACCCGTCACGCTCGACCGCCAACCGTGCAGGTCCATCCTCCTATGCCCTCAATTGCCTCTGCGCCAGGCTCTCCCGATCCCCCTCCACGCATCTCCTCTATCAATGCCGTGACGATGAAGCCCAAATCACCGCCGCCTAGCAGCCCCAACAGTGTCAGGTCGAGATATAGCCTTCACATCAGCCCTCAGCTAGCCAATGCGAACATGCCATCTCGGCTTACTCCAGATGCTAAAGCAGATCTAAGGCGAAGCTCAGGATATGGTCCGCCGGCTAAAGAACCTCGCTATGCGCTTCGTGGACGCAAGCGCAACCGGACTGATGTGGACGAAGCATCGCAGGCATCGTCGACAGGCACGTCGAGTGGGATGCCTCTATCTCCAACATTGGCTGCAGCAACCCTCGCACAGCCGTTTAAGAGAGTCGCGAAGAAACTGCGCAAGATGCCTTCGTCCCCGGCCTCCTCTGACTCTAAACTCAATGCCGCCACACCGCCTAGACCTGCAACCTCTGCTGCTGCTGTGTCTAATATGCAGACCGCAGACGGCGTTGTTCGCCTTGTGGCATCTGTATCTACAGGCGGCACTCTGTACCATGACGAGAGAGCTCTTCGCCTGCGATCGCCTTCCCCGGCGCCGGCTAAGCCTATTAACAATGCTGATGCTAAGGCTAACGGCAACGTTAAGAATGCCAGGGTTACGCGGTCTATGGCAGCTCCTCAGAGGAATGCGTCTGGTGCCAACAAGCTTAGGAAGCGAGCCAAATCGCCAGCGCTACGGCCCAGGTCAAGCGGTGCTCCATACATCGATCAAGTTAACCAGTTCGAGATACGGGAGGTTACGGAACGGCGTCCCTTAACTGCTAGCAATCAGGCAAGAGATTCATTCCACAACAAGCAAGCAGATGGCGACAATGAAGCTCCCTCATCTCCCATGCCCTTGAGCGTCATCCCAGACGTGAACCGTGGAATTCCATCTGTCCCTCGGATCCCTGATCAGTACTCTCGAGTGCCTAACAAGCTATCCAAAGCTGGTCGCGGTCGTAACTCTTGGCTGAAGGCCAAGCAATCCACGGACGAGAACTGCAATGATTTCGATACCCATAGGATGGATATTGATGTCGAAGGGGCTGCCAAGTGGCAGGTTGGAGAGGCTTTGTGAGGCAATACCTTACTCACCCCTTCTCCGATACCCTAGTGAACTACCAGACAGCCACATACCGAAGGAAGGTGTTCACAGGGTTTCCCACTCAACATCCAAGGAAGAAAACACCAAACGTTGGTTTTCGTCGGCTTGTACCAACAGCGCAACAACAATCACAACACCAATTCACCCCCTACCTAGACCGATAGACGGACGAACGGACGCAAGCATTATTCAATTGTTACATACGGACGTAACGGGACCGGATGGAAAAGTTAACACCAACCAACGGCATAATTTTGATTTTTCATGGTTTTGCTTTCGATACCCCCTTGAGTTTTTCCACGGGTTCCAGTACCGGAAGATGATACCCCCTTCGCGAAGGGATACCTCAAAACATAACAACCAACAACCACAACAATAACAACAACCAACCAAAAAAAGGATGAACAGACTGATTGAAATTACTTCTTTTTTCTTTTTCTTTCGACACGAACCTTACGAGCTCATGAGAGAAATCTTATAAACTCCTGTGGTTCAGTGTGCGAGAGTTGGGATTCAGTTGAGGGAGTGCGAGCTGCTGGCTCTTGGTGAAGAGGGTACACCCGATTTTCTACCACTTTGTCCCTAGTCCACCGAGCCGAGAGTACCGAATGACCTGATTTTCGATATGATACCCCAATATACCCATCCGTCGGAACGGTGTCAATTTGGACACATGGCACGGTGATTCTCTGGACAGAACACGAGATCATCCCTTAACCTATACAAACCATGAATACCTCCCCATTATCCCTCCTTTTTTCTCCATGGGCCGGCCTCACCTGCAACCTTCGACGGACTCCTACTCTCTCGCCCACTGGCCGCAGAGAGTATGATGTTACGAAACGAAATTTTCTCCCTTTCACGTCCTATTTTGGGCGGTAGTATATGGTCAGGGCAGGCGTTCACAGGTGTTATTATTGTCAAAAATTTACGTCTTTTTTTTTCGTCCCTTGCGATGAGACGTCTTGAGGGCTCGAGACCATCTAATCAGTCCGAGTTTTCCAAGTCGAAAGGCAAATCAACTCGATCAATGGGGACGTTGGAGGAGGAAACAGAGAGAGGAAGGGAGAAGGAATTCAATCAAATCCAACCCAAAGCATCAGACCCACCTCGGCGAGGAAGCATGCAATACCCCAAAGAACCTTAGTATATAAAAAAGGTCGGGAGGGAAGTAGGCTCATAGCTATGTGGTTTCTTTTTAGTTGGAAAGAGATGATTTCTTTTCCCTCTTACCTTTCTCATTTCTCTTTATCCATTTTCCTATTCTACCAAACCTTGTATAACTTATATGATGGAGGAAGAGGGTCCAAAAAATCCGGGGAAGCTTTTTTCTTTTTTTTTTCCTTATTTCCTTACTCTGTGTGTAATTGTCACGAAACGAACTTTATGACCTTGATGATACGGAATATTATGAACGAACAGAAAATCAACATCCGCTAGGATACCACAAAAATTATAAAAAAAAATTATAAAAAAAACCAAACCCAAAACCTCTATAGCTTAGTACAAAAAAATAAATTGATGATCTCTCTATCCTTGGTCTTTTCCCATTTTATGTCATGTGTCTAGATAGTCTGTCTGTTTCTTTGACTTGGTGGCTCTGGGAAGGCGGATGGGCATGGTATACGGGATGGATGTTGATGTCGTTAGGAGAAAGAGGCACGTCTGGAGCTGTTTTGTCTTGTTTTGTTTCACCTTGGAACCCGACCAGATCTAGATAGATACAGAAACCGACTATCGAGATGGAAACTAGTATGGGGGTGGTTTTCATTTCGGGGAGATCTAATATCTAATAGCTAAACTTAGTCTTTGATAAATATAAACTACTGCTCATATAGCTTATGCATGTGTGTTATGCGTGTGATAGAACGGCCCGTGTTTCGTCCAGCCTCCATGACGATGAGACAAAAATAAACCCGTAGATCCCCCCCTTCGCTGCGAGACACTCAAGATGAACCAGGAGTAGTACCGTCTAACCTAACTAGCTGCCCCACGGGGCGTAACGTGGCTGCACTACTATGCGGGGTGGGCTAGGTTTGTATGTCCGAGAGGGAAGAGGGGGAAAAGCTAGACGATCTAATGGTATAGTGTACTTACAAGAAATACCATCTAGCTGGGCTCAGGTTAGACGGAAGTGATAACCGTAAACGCAAAGAACTCAGATATCTAGCACTAGATTAATGTGTGTGTGAGGAAAGAATATACAGAAGTCAAATAGTCTCAGTTAAGGGGAAGAGGAAAACCCATTAGGCGTTACAGGGACAACTTACTTGCTGTTGTATCAACACATTGGCGGCGTACTTGTTATATGCTAGATACGTATGAACGCATCGATACCAAGGATCACTCCCTTTTGTGATAGATAGACATGTATCCTACTATCTCGTCTCCATACAACCTATTAGTGAAAGAATCCATTCTATCCGCAGGGGGCATATCAAGGGTAGTGCGATGTCAAGAGCCACATATATATCCTCAGCCGAGAGCCTCAAATACTTGAGAGGACTCCCCCTACCAAAAAACGATAAGGCACCAAGCTAGCAACTTGTAGGATAGAAGACACGAACAGGGTATTTGGGGGATACACATATAGCCAGAAGAACCATCGAGTTCTAGTCATATGAATCCATCCGTAAACACTACGTTGCAGTCTACTCGTAATAGTGTACGAGAAGAAGAAAAATCCGTTAAGGGATAGGTTTCAGAGTTTTCATATGCAACCTAATCAATTATCTATATATTCCCATCCGGCCCATCCATCCCTCCCTCTTCTTCATAAGACGCTTTTCCCTCCTCGTCCTTCCTCTCATTCGATACCCTCCCTGCTCCTTCTATAAACCTAAGCAATTTCATTTCCGTTGATCAAAAGAGGGGGGGGGGGGGGGGGGGTACAACAAAAAACAAAAAAAAAAAAGGGGGGGGCAAAAAAATTAAAAACCAACCAACACAACCCCCCCCCACCCAAAACCAACCAATACA